>DWON01000910.1:0-27997 GCA_018251015.1 Phocides pigmalion okeechobee | reverse complement strand
GAACCTATTTTTATCGATCACACCATGTGAGCGGGCACAAATTTTTTACATCTTGCGGTCACTTTTTCGGTATCCGGTAACTTTCGAACTCGCATAATAATGCTTCACTTTCTTGACTTTTCACGATCTACGCAAATCGATGAGTTTTGTGAGTTTAAAATTAATTAATAATTTAAATGGATTGGATACTGTTATCTCTTATTAGATCGTACATCTAATAAGAGATAACAGTATTTTTTTACTTACAACTTAGTTTTTTATTACACTTGTCTCCAATGAAATATTGTTACAGTTCAATGGATCCATTTACATTTTCACGGTTATGTAAGATATTAGCTTAATACCAGTAGATTTTAAATTCGTTCTACTTTCTTAAGGGTGGGATTTCTATGTTCTTAATTAAATATGCAGGAAAATATAAGGTAGAAGGCCGGAGGGTTATTTGTGTGAAGTATATAAACTTACATATGTTCATTGCTGTATAGTAATACCATAACACTTCAAGAGTACACCGCGCTCAGTCGTGAAATGCTAATGGCAATGGGTTGTCGACAACTTTTGTTGATGATAATGTGATTATATTCTGTAACCTATTTGTTTCACATTAAGACAAAAAAATCAAGTCTGAAAATTTTCTTCATATTCTTAGATTTGTCAAATCACTTTAATAAATAAAGAATGCTATAGTCATGCCATGGCAAACATCTCTCATAGTTAGGAACAATTTGCATGATGTTACAGCATACGGCATGACTGTTCAACATGCTGCCTCAGCTCTTTAATAATTATTTATTTATCCTATATTTATATTATGTATATTTATTTATTGATTATTTTTATTATCAATTCTTTTCATAAGCCTCGTTTTCGATTTTTTTCATCTGTCCGGTTTCCGACATGACGGTATGTGACGATTTATCTAATAGAATCTAATAGAATATAAAGTACCCTAGATGCGTGGCTACTCCTAAAGTCTATTTAATGCCTATTAAGAGTAAATCCGCTTTAACATAAAGTAGAAATACAAAAAACATGAGTATTAGGTAAAAACCAAATTTGTTAAAATGTAATTAAAACTATTTATATAAAATTCTAGAGGTATTTCAAACAGATTACTTTTAGTTAAAATAGTTGTAGAATATTAATCAACTAGCGCTTTCGATCGTACCGCTCCTTAAAAGTGAAGCATACTTTACGTAACCTCTTCCTGATTAACAAGATTTCAGTCCGGGAAAGGCTGGTGATGACAAATGCCCCTTGAGACGAGCTGCGGACTTAAAAATAATTTCTTCACTGGCGAAGTCGCAATAGATTTGATCTACTTATTAATACACTGCAATGATCCTTCCACATTTTAACTTCGTAAATATAGTAGTTTTCATTCACTATCAACTCTTTTTATACTTAAATGTGGTATATTTGAGACAATGCAATCGTCATACCTATTTCTGTTACTGTATATTGAAGTATGGTCGATACCTTTTTTGGGATATTTCATCTCAGTTCTCAGGAAGAGTGATATATTTTATTTTTATGTGAGGAAACTGAAACAGGTCTGAAGTTCTATCTGAGCTCACACGTACATGGGTTGCTAAGATTAAGAATAAGATTGACTCTTCACTTTTAAGTTCAGCCGGCAACTGCCTTCTCCAGCCGAAACATGTTCGGTCGAACTATAGTACTACCAACTGTCAAATGGTTTGCTATTTTCTAAAAAAATGATTCATGATAAATATGTGATCTTTATGGTCTTTATAATTTTCGGAAGCATATACAATATTAGTCACATTTTCTTTTTTATATTTTTTTAAATTTAATGACTTATGAACGTTTCAAGTTGTTACTATGTAGAAGCAAAATACTAATAGAATATCGTTTAGAAACTCTTTTAAACGAACGTGTATGTAACTTTATATAACCACTTACGTAATTCACGTTGCCACTCACCTAATGAGAATTATGTAAATATCTAAACGGACTTCATAAACTTGAACGCTCGACTCGTGTAGCATTTAATAGCGAATCGATGTAGGTCACAAGTTTATTTATTATATAAATCTCTACGACGTACGTTAATTCACATTTCTTGCAAGAATGCAGCAAATTGCCATGGCGAATGGAACTTTTTTTATACGAACAAATTGAAAAATTAAAGGAATTGCTATTTCAGAGTTGTGACTGGGGTAATTTAACGAGATGCTTCTGTTTACAAATATGTATGTATTAATACGTTACAGTAAGTCAAGCTGATAAAGACACCTTCGTAAACCAACATAAAATAATTTGGTTACAGAGTTGTGATTCGCAGCTACACTTACAAGCAAAACAATCATCTTAGATTTCAGGAGCAGCAATGCATCTTCACACGTCTGCATATAGAACATTCAAAATTGTCGATATTTGGAACCCACCCTGGATAATGGTCACGGCTAAACTGCGGTGGCACGCAAAAACAGTGTTGATAATCCGTCTACCCTCATCTCGTTCCTACCTTGCTAGATAAATTCGTCTGCCCTATATCTCGTGTATTTTGCTATTTAGGGTTACATTCGTTGCGACACTCAACACTTAACTATTTATGCGTGTTTAACATCTTAAAACCCAGTTTAAGATATGGTATTTATTGTAAACATTATAACACCTTAAGAAGTGTTCAAAAGGGGGACTGTGTATTAGAAGCATTGCCTGCCAGTTGACCTTTAGGCTTGACAGGAAACATTGAAGGCGAGAGAGATTGTAGATTAGATTAGAGACTGTAGATACTCGGCAAAGATGAGGCATCTACGAACTTTAAAATCTCAGGAGCAAGTTCTACTTGCACTTGTCTTATTTATTTCATCTCTAAGCTTGATTCAAATACTATGTAAGTGAATATGCAAAAGTAGGTTTACCGATTTTATAGTTTAATATTTTTCCATAAAATTGATATAATTTGCGGTTTACACCATTATCATTAAATACTTTTGAACAATAATAACTACTATTGTTAAAAATTAATGTTTTACAATGTAACTTTGTCAAAATAAATGTTATTTTTATATTTTTCTCATACTACTTACTTAATAAATACATTCTTAATATAGAAATATTTCTGTTTACTATCAATGAATAATAATACGTATATAATTATGTCGTTATATAGAAATGAGAAACTGCAATTAATTTGAGGAATTACCTGCAGCGTGGGTATGTAAGTGTTCAGAGTGTATCGGATGCCTTTGATAACCGTATCGAGTTGAAGGTCGGATATATATCAAGCTACTTATGTTTGCGGAGTAGAAACTTGCGCGTGGGTGGTTGATCATAATAGGGCAAATGCGATATTAGATCGAATTAAAGTTTTCTGTGGATGCTTGCAATGTTAAAATGTTATGGACCGTGAAACAGCAACTGAATTTCATGACCAATTCCCAGTCCGACAATAAACAGCGCCGGCAAAAGTCAACGTCAGCTGCAGTTCCATTTGTGGGATCGACAGCGAAGTAGATGAAAAAAAACTTTACCGCCAGCTGTAGCTGACGTGATTACACTTCATAGAATTATTTTATAAGTTAAAACCCCGAAAGGAAATGATTGACGAAATTTGAATTTAGTTCGTGGTTTATTATAATTATGTGCATATAATGAACAGGTGCAAACGTGTGTAGGACCACATGTTTGTGCCTTCCGCAATACAGATAGTAAAGGCATTTAAAATCGCTTCGCGTTTATTTTGAGCTTGCGTTGATTCAGAAACTTGAGCTTACCGGGCGACAGACGGCTTTCGATATATAGTGAGGTAATCCTGGCAGTTACTTGCACTTAGGAAACCATCGACCTGTCTCTTTTATTATATTTTTGTGCATTTATTTCTTTTGTAATCATAAATTTTATTTTAGCTATAAATATATTATTACATATATTAAAATAGTCAAATACTTACAACATATCAGAACTGCTACGAAAGCTACGACATAAATTAAGATATAAATAAGATTTTATAGATTTTAGAAATTAAATTTCACTTTCTTTAACAGTGAATGGAACATCTTATGATGATTTTTAAGTTTGAGAGTTCATCATAAGGTTCTCAAAGAAGTATGTCAAATCCGCCTCGGGGCCCGCGGGTTTAACTCTTCTTATTCCGAGATCAAATTTGTAGGCACATACATATGTGCTTAGCAGTGGGACAGTAATGAGTCGACTATAATTATAAAGTATGTGTAATTTAATTAAGTGTTTCAAAATAATATGAATACATGTATTAACAAAACTGACAAAAAGTTTATCTTAAGATGTTTGGGTTTGGTTTTGTTTTTTTTTAGATTAGATTTGAATTATTAATATCAAAAATGGACACTTTATAAATATAAGCACTTTAAAGCGATTTTACTTTAAATGTATTTAAAATAAAAAACGTTATTTCAACCGAACCTAAAGATTAAAGCTCCTTGAGAGTCCTACAATCGGTTATGACCTACACCGATCCGTGGAGTCCTGGCGCATGCACCTATACAGCACAATGTTGTTTTAATACGTATGAAATACGTGTGGCTAACGTGGCATCCGCCAATATTTAATAGCTGGCGACTGCTTTATGTCTTCTGTAGCACATAAGCGCATACGGAAAGATGCTACAGGCCTATCTAAGTTCCCATATTGCTTAATGTTGTTTATATTTATCAAGTTTCTACGATATGTACAAGCCGCAGGAATATCGCAGCATTACTTTTAATTTATTAGGTAGTCCGGAAAGTTCGTGCCGATTTTTTAGGGAAATTAAAACGCAGCTCATTTAATTATAAGTATACATCCCTTAAATTATATAGGTACCATTTGATGTCTTCAGTTTATCTAATTAAGAGCAACATCAGCACCTTCGTCATAAAGAAAAGCATTAAATGCTTCTAACGCACTTTGTTTACTACTATATTTTAAAGCGTATAAAACTGATAAAAACAACGAATCGTAACCATTTTTTTTTACAAAAATGGCTGAGGTTATCTTTTTTAGAATATGTGCATATGTCATTTGTTTTCAATCATTGGAATATATTCAATTAGGAATCTACTTTCTAGGAACTTTCCGAACAAGCCAATATATATAATATATATATAATATCTGACAGTAAATTTGCAATAGAACCATTCCAATTGCAAATAGAACCAACTATTATGTGTCTACTTTAAAATCATCCGTTTGTGCCTGATTAGGTGAATGTACCACGCAATCATGGTTAACAGTAACGCAAGGAATCTGAACTACGCGCCTCCAATACCACAAAGGCTAGACAACTGTACGACAAACTACAAACACTGACATTGAACTAAGAATTCCAATCGGGATACCTACATCAAACACATTCACACGGGTCTGAATGGAATGCGTTTTGTCAGATGCCGACCATGCGCCGGTGATTATTTTTTAGTTCGGAATAGGTGTGCATTTGTCGCTCAGATACTATCATACAAAACGCTACCGAATAGTTCCGGCGGGAAATTCCGGTGCGTGTGGGGTGTGTTGTGGTAGTATTTTAAGTTACGATTGTTGTACAATTGTTTCGAAGAGCGACGCGAACATTCGTGCCATTCATTTATGATCAATCGAATATAACCATAATGTTAGGTTACTGGTTTCCTCTCAGAACAAGAATGCCATAGCCTAACATGCTGATCCAGTATGAATTCGGAGACTTGGTTTTCAGAATTTCATGGAAAGCTCTCAGCTAGTTGTTGCCAACAATAATTAATTTCTAATACGCACATAACCTTTATAAATCAGAAATGTGTCAAGAATGTGGACTCTAGACCACTCGTGAAAGTGGCCAGGATCGTAACAATCGGCTATTACTACCAACTTATATAGAGTATATAGAGTAGACTTTACCTTAATTACAAACTTTTTGACGGCAACACCGTAAACTTTACGGTTTAAATTGGTTACTGCATTTAATACCAATGCAGGTATTTAATTAATTATTTGAATGGTGAATCTCGCAATTAGAGTAAGAATAGTCTGCATCCACTTCCTTTGTATTTAACATTGTTAGTAGTCAAACGAGGCTACAGAAGTCCTCAGAGACTTTAATTAAACTCTTTAAAAGTATAAGTTTCACCGGCACTAGTTCATTACAACAATATACAGGTATTTTTTGTTACATAGTTAAAACCTCAATAGGAAATTTATTTACATAATGACATAACCAATATAGAATACATATTAATAAGAAACTAATCAATCATCTACAGGGAGTCTGTGTCCATGCGACATAGTGCCTTGAAAGTCTGTACTCGCTCTCTTGTCACCAGCAGCGTCAATTAAATGTAGAATTAATTGTTAGAAAACTTTTTTGGTACTCGAACCCTATGGATCAAAATGTCAAAGTCAAGCGGAATAAACATGAAATCGTATTAAAATATATTTTGGTTTTCAGTTGCATAACGAATGAAAGAATATATGAAAATAGTCATTCGCATTCGCATTGGTTTCGGTACTGACTTAGGTGTCATATAAGACTCATAGGATCATTTAGTATTCACAAAACACAAATCTACTTATTTTTTAATATGATTTATATTAAATAGAAATGCACGTAAGACGCATGGGCATATAACAAAGATTTTGTATGAAACCTCATTAATATTATATATGAGAAAGTTGGGATGTTTGGGTATTTACTCCTACACGACGTCAATGACGTTAATGTTTGGGAGGTGGATGCGTGTGTTCGAGTTAGTGATATATGTATGTATATAGTAATGAACAGCACACTCTTGTTTGATTCGTATAAGTTTATTATAAATAAACCTTTAAATTTTAGGTTTAATACCTCTTCGTAACGAGTCATCTCTCGACGCGGAATATTCGTTTTCGAAAAAATACTAAAGAATTTGAACGGCGGTATACTCGTCTTTGACACAAATCTTTTTATTGCAATATGGGAGTGTTAGCGAAGATAATGTGGAAGAGATTGTCGTTAATTCCCTTTTAGTGGGCTGACTGTTTTGCTTGTTCTGGCAAAATCAATTGTTCATTTCGTTCCGTCCAGAGAGGCTACGGATTGCGAGATTAGCGAGTATTTGTATCTACTTTTTATTTTCACGTCCAAACGAGGGTTATTGTGCTACATAGTCGTACGTGAACGGCATTTTTATGTCGCTTCTATTTCACAGTATGAATTACAGCGAAACTTGGTTTATCTTATTTTAGGACACCAGTGTCCACGTCACCGAAAATTAAATATTTTCTGTAGTCCCCATCATGCGTATACAACTTCAATATTCTGATTTGCGTTGCTGATTCTGAGGACTAAGACAGTCGCTTGTCTTGTAAGTCCGGTAACTACACCTTTCCCGCTAAAACATAACAATTGCCTTCCAGTGGATAGTAAGGACTACGGTCGTATTTACGATAGGATTAGAAACAATATACATAGGATTTATCACCTATAATAATAATGGGTGTTATAAGAAAGGAGTTTTGAATTCAGTATTTCTATCTTCATGCCAAAATTATCCGATAACGAATTGCGTCGAAAATTTATAAAAATAAACTACAGAAGTGACTTTCTCGCACAAAACACAGACAACGAAATGACAATGTCAGCAAAGCTATTATAGTATGTACATTGTTAAAGAACATTGAAATTGTATGCAGTAATTGTTTTTATTATCTATTTAAATTACCTTCACGGGTGGTAAATATTTTTGAACTTTTAGGGATACAATAGATGTGGGTTAAAAAGTTGGTTCTCGTCCGTAAGTATACTTAGTAATTATAACCACTATAGATGTATAAAAAAGAAAAAAAACATGTTTAGCCATATTCGGCTATTTTTGGTAGGGGTGAAATCGTATGGGTTTGTGTCACCGACATTCTGTTGATTAATGAATATTCGTAACTACATATACAATGTTGCCTTTGACCGGCGCTGATAGCAAATTTTATTTCAATTAAGTTCCTTCTCCATCGTGTACTAGCCTTACGTAGCAGATCATATGTTTGACTACAAATATATATATATAAATCTTAAGATAAATGTGTATACAGATGTTGTAAATAAATTTGAAAATTAAAAAAATATTACTACAAGTTCAATATTTTAAATTTCCACTTCTGTTGACAGTCCTCATATTTTTTATTTATTAAGTTAGCCCATTAGTCTAATATATAAATCATCATTATTTAAATAACTACACAACTATATTCATGCTGCCGATCATACTCAGAATAAGATACCAATAGTCTCACATAAAGTCATCGAGCTTAGATTAGTCTTCCCTCAGGCGATATTCAGTTACAAAGCGAGCTACGGCATAAAGCAGCTTTGCTTTGGGGATCAAGCGTGCTTGTCCACCGTCAAAATAAACAGAATGTTATCCACTAACATTTCATCTAGAGCTCTTGTAACAGTATCACTTTTCGTTTGGTATGTGAAGATTATAGTGCTATCATAGTGGTTATAAACTATGAACGTACTAGATTAATATTCACTTGGTGTAACTTTGAACGAATATTGTGACCTTCTTGCCTGCGAGTTTTGCAGTGAAAATTAGTAGCAATTAATAGTGCAAGTCTTTTTAATGCAATTGCAAGACAAAATGTATTTTTCCTTCGGTTATTCAACAAAGTAACTATAAACGCAATACCTGTTAAAATCAAAAATACGCACAGAATTACTAATTACTAGTAGAGAGGAGGAAGAATCCTAATGCACGCAAATGAAATTTTCTACTTACTCTTCAAATTTTATATTTTTACATTAGTTAAATCTAATTAAAATAAAAAAACAATATGAGTATATATTTTTATTCAGTAAAAACTTTAACGTTTAATACAGAAATAACCTTGTATTGAATGTATAATATTTATAATTCAATGTTAACGTAGTCCATGTTTTTAAAATATCGAATACAATTTACTAATTTTCTAATAAAATGTCTAGCCGACGCAATAGTAGTCGGGGCACGAACCGCGTAATTTAATTAGTTGGATCGACGCTTGATTGTGAGTTGAGGTTAATTATTCTCGCCGATGTTGCTTTTCCTATCGTAACTTTGAATATGTGGATCGCCATTAATTGTTATCGTTTTGAAAAATAAATGCTACCAGTGGCAACGTAATTAGGCAAATAGCGAAATATCGTCAATAAAAAAGCGTTTATCGTGAGTACCCGTTATATAACATCATGTAACGTAATTCGCATTTCGTTTTGCTAGAGTTAAAAGTCTTACATCTTTTGGCCAACAGTGAGCTCTAAGGGTTGATCGTTATTCAGAGAAGAGACCCATAGCTAGTATTGGGACAGTAATGGATTAATCTTCAATTAACAGAGCTTGTACGTCATATTCATAATCCGATTTTAGTCATTCCAGTAATACACTTCCCTATCATCCACTACACATCAATTCTTAGTGTGGGTTTAGATATTTTATATGAAATATAAATTGCAAAAAAAGGAAAACGAGCGTGCAGTCCACTTGTGAATAATTGTTTTCGCCCTTTTATAGCCCACTCCATGTAGACCAAACTGGAGTCGACAATAGTTGCATATAACTTATGAGGACAAAGATGGTTGATTCATACGCAAATGAGCAGGTAAATACATATTATGACCAAAACGGAAAAATTGCTTCACGAAAGATGTAATAATCCCGCCGCTCTTATAATCCGCAATAAAGCATTACTTGTATTTCGGTTGGTTAGGTGCGGTTGTCGGTTACTCTTTGATGCGAGGCGTCCATCTTAGTCCTCAGGAGTAGCAATGTATCTACGTTCGAGCTTAGATAGGATTTAAGTCGTGTTTGTGATTGTACGTGGATGTCTGTGGGCTGCAACTTCTTAATATCAGGTGGTTTGCATGCTCGTTTGTTATTCTTCTCACATAAAAAAAGATGTGGACAGGGTGGTGGTACTTTCACGGTCGGTCGAACCTTGGGAGACTGTCTATTATATGTAGCTTTGCAATGAGGAAGTTATCCTTAAATTGATGAAAGGTGGCATTATTGTGCAGTATCCCGTGAGATTTTTGTCCTCATATTGCAATATTATCTACGCATGGCTTCATTGAGGGGAACATGAAGATATTTTTTACAGATTCACTTTAATTTTGTGAATACTGTGTGGGTGTCCTATTCCAGCTGAAGTCGCTACTACGGAGTTTAATTTCAATGAAGGTGAGGGCGGGATTACTTGCGCTGGTTGCATCACACAAGGAATGAAATAAGTTATTAGGTTTTCTCCTACGCGTTTCACAAACTAATTTAGATCATTCATATAAAATCGGGCTCCGCAAATCAGAAATTTATAGAAATAGAACTAGTTGATTGATTGAAATATTTGGCTCTTTATGCCAACAAACGGGTTATGTAATTATTTCATATACATAACAATATAAAAATATAACTAGTTATATTTATATAAATATGTATTAATTAAAACAATATTATATAAATAGACTAGTAATATAGACTAGTTAATTGACTAGCTCTTTATGCCAACAAACGTGTTATGTAATGATTTAATATACATAAGAATATATATTGAAAAACGTTTACGTGTAATGTTCTATAGCATGCCTATACTAAGTTATTTGGAATAAACAAGAGACGACTATCTGTACCCTTTGAATGTTCCACTACTACCGATGCCTCTCTCCACACAACGGTGCAGGCCTGAGGCATTTGCTATAAATTGTCATATACATATGTAGATACGTTTTGGAAGCCAAAACAGGCAATTTGCTGTATACACAGCTCTCTTAATTTATTATTACCTGGTTATTGTGGAGGCATTTATACCAATTTGTGACGTAGTATGTTGTACAAAGAAATTATATTTAAAAAAATATGAATTTTATTTTGGATTGTTGTCTTTATGTAAATTGAAAACTGTATTTTAAAGTCAATAATAGAAGTTTTATTTTGTATGGAAGAGCAAATAAAAAGCCTGTACTATTTTATGAAAACGAAAGAAATAAAGAGTTTGCACCAGTTTTATTTAAATGATTTTTCCGAACAATAAAAATTGGTATGTTGTCGTTGTTTTCATGCGATTCTATGAAGTAGAATTTTTCCATGGTCCATTGTTGTTTCATTTTTATGTTATTTTCTTAAGTACTTGTGTATTTACTCGTGTATTACTTTAGTTTAATATAAAACATCTTTTGACGTGTTTTGTTGACACGTCTGTCTGCGTAGCGTGACGACAAACGCCATGGCGCTCTTTTAGGCCGTCATCTAAGCATGTATGTACGATCACAGATAAGAATTTGGTCGCTTCGCTTCTAAGTGTAGCCGACAATCGTAAGCCAACCAAAACGCAAGAGTTGCTTCCCGGGGGATTATCAGGGTGCTTGAGTCATCTCCTCGATGAAACTGTATTTCTACCATTTATCAATATTGTGCCTAGCTTGAAGAGTATGATCAGTGAAATATACTTAAACTAAATATTTAGAACTAGTCTGCAAATGTTCTTGGGGTGAAGTGATCAGTTACCGTCAGGGGAGCTACATGCTAGTCTGCAGTTCTTTGGATTTCATGCCAACTAACCTCTTAAAGTATTGTGCAAAATTTATTTCATTATTACATTGAATTACCGCGTTTATTCCAGATGAATAATATAATTATTACAATATAATGTAAAAAATGTAAACAAAATCATAAGTTCGATTTGTATTAAATAATAGATTTTCCTGCTCCGGCGACGATATTTCGAGTTAGGCGCTATTCGTTGTCGACCTAGGGCTAAAATTCAATTACTACAGTCAGTCCCCCTAATCGTATTGGAACTTGCTAAAATTTTTCGATTCAAAAGGAAATGGAATTTGTAGGACCATGAAGTTTATTATAGAGACCATGTAATAATGTGGGTACACTATAATAAGGTAAATTTAATTTAAACTGAAAGATTTTGACAGTGAGGCAGGGTCTTGTTATTTAATGGCTAATAATAACAATTAAATATTACCACTTAATTAAGGGATGTGCTTATTCATCATTCCATCGAGAATTTAAATACTTTTAAAATATCCTACGGATGGCATAGAATAGTTACGATATCATTGGAAATGGAATTTTAAAAAGGATTTTAAAGAAAAATCACGATCGACAGACTGAATCGTTTCAGGCAATGAATGAATTGAAATAAAGTGGAAAAAAGTAAGAAGTAAACGAGTCCCAAGTAACGTGAGGATGCATAATGCTCAAAGCAATTTAATGAAAATTATTTCTATATAAGGGAATTTTGTATAGCAATAAATTATGAAAGCTCCTCTAAGTCTTTGTATTACTTGGTCTGATATGTAATGAGATTTCCTAGTGAATGAAATAGTACCGCTTACAGGGAGTATGCTTGTTGTGCGGACAAATTGACAATAACTTGTAGTATTTTTTGTCATGTTTGGGCTTTGCAAGTTATTTTTCTGTGATTAAACTAAAAATAAAAGGTATTCAGGTATTCATGTACATGAATACCAGGGTAGTGTTTCAAAACTCTGTTCGAACATTCTGAAAATCTTTTGGCTAAAATACAATGTGCAACTGACACAATATAGGGTTTGGAAGCTCTCTGTCTAAATGAAGCCATCTCGGAGGAACCAAAGCATCAGAAATTTAGAATGATCTACTAGGTATTAATACTATTAAGATATTGAATGTTACATATTGGATAGTGTTAATAATTATTATTTTGTAAACAACATATGTTATGTTATATACAAACAGACAATACGGATACTTTTCTATGTTTTAGTTGTATAAAATTGAACGCAAGAATTGCTTCAATATATCAAATTTGCAAGTTCTGTTACGTTAATTATTTTAATCCTGTTATTTATAAATCAATATCACTAGAAGTTGATATAAACTCAAACTGTGAATTAAAACATCGCGAGAAACCGACACCACTCGAAATTCGGTGCCAAGTGTATGAACCAATTGTCATTTCTTATCATGGTGGACTATTGGTTTGTCGTTCTAAGGTGAGGTCCATACTCAACAGTAGGTAACTCAAGATTGGACTGACGATGAAAAAATATACGTATTTCCATAGAATAATCAGGTATGCACCGTAACAATCCTATAAATTTTCGTGAGCAAAGTTATTTGCAGACTAAAAGATTAAAACGCTGCTACGATACGTTCTCGGAAACTTACTAAGTATTTACTTCAAAAGGAAATATAACAAACAACAGAGGAGTGAAACTGCAAAGGAATGAATGCACTTTGAAGCTGTACAAAATTGATCTTGTAATGAGAATCCTTTAATGGTTTTAATGAAATAGTAGCCGTTTCGTGTTTCCAGACACAGTCGAGTGGCGAGCATGATATTTCCGAGAACATTTGATATCTTCCCAATTGGACGTATACAAAAACAAATACGAACCAATTTTTTTGCAGTACATAGAACATGATGCCGATTCCTTGATGGGGAATGAATAGCACACTGACAGTACTTTAATGATAGTATGTTGAATGGCGGTCCATTACAATACAATTTGTGCGTGACTGGACAAATTTGTATTATTAATTGACATTAGTACCCGGAACTAAAATTAACTCTCTTAATAAATTTAAGTTTTATGATGTGTTTCCATCAATTTTATATTTATTTTACTGTATTGAAGCAGCGTGGTGAAGCATGTTTCAGACCACCTCAGTCGTGGAGAGTTATATATCCAAATGTGGGATTTAAAAAATTGTACCCATATATGTAGTTTCATAATGTAGTATAAAAAATTATAATGTAAATAAACTGACGTAGGGACGTACGAAACACTTAAAAAATAATATTACGAACTAAACTATGCTGAATAGGATGAATGCCTAAATTAATGAATTTAATGCTTACACTAGGTCTCTTACGCCTAGATTGGAACTACGTAGACTAGCTTGACTAGCATCTTTTTAAACGAGCTATATATGTGTATACGTTTGTGTGAATTCTAAGAGAAGTAACGGGAGACATATTAGAAACCGTAGATATAGCATTAACTGTATTCTAGATAGTGCCTCAGTTCATTTTGGCCAAATGAAGAATTTCCTTCAATTTTCTTTTTTTATATGAGAAGAGTAGGAAACGGGCATGCGAGCCACCTGATGTTAAGTGGTCACGGCAGCCCATGGACAACCACGTCTAATCTCGAATAGAACAAAAGTTCTATTTAAGGATGGACGTGGATGTGTTCCTACTTTTGAGGACTAAGATGGTCGCCTCCAATAATGTGTATCCGGCAACCACAAATCCCCAACCGAAACACAATACATGAAGAACACGCCGCTTTACGGTGGGTTACGAGGGTGGCGGTGATGCTGCCCCAGGCGAGTTCTAACGGCTCTACCACCTTTAATATATAGTGACCACTTAACATCAGGTGGCCTACGTGCCCGTTTATTACTCTTTCACAATAAGAATAAAAAATTACACTATTAATACTAACCTATTTACACATTATAATGGTTAAAATATTTAACACATTTATGGAAATACCACTTCTACGTTGTATTTTACGCATGACTTTATTTACGCTGAGTGATTAAAGAAATTGCGAAATGCAATTTTACTCAACGTAATTATGATAATCAAAAAATATTACATCAAACCGCTAGCAAATATAGAAACTTTAAACTTTATTGACGTTAAATTTAAAAAATTGTGTGCGTTAATATTTTACGAGAACATATGGTAATTATATTATTTTAAGATGTCACAGTTAGGTACACTAGGTTCATTAAAGAGATGTTTTCGCTGGTGTCTTTGTAGTATTTACATACCAGACAGTTGGCTTGTAAAATATAAAACACGATCACATATCAAAGACACGTAATAGAACCTTTATCGTAATAAAACGCAGATACGTAGGATTTAATATATTTTTTCTGGAGAGTAAAATTGAGAGGACCCCCACACGTTCAGGATTTAATTCGTAGGTGGATTCGCTTTAAGAAGAAAGGTCGTATTGTGCCCTATTACATGACAGAGGATCGTTTAATACTTAATAGCCTCGCCTAGTACAGGTGGACCGACGTTTGAATCCTCAGCCAGCACTTGTGATATTTGGAATTAAATGCGTATCAAAATTAATTATTACCGCCTTGTGCCGTCTTGTACCGAATCAATGTGAGGGAACTTGCACATCTAATAGTTTTCATAAAGTTTTCAAAGGTATATGATGTCTACCAACCAAAGTTGGACGGTATGATTGAATATAGCACCTTCTCATTCTAATGAAAGGTTTTTATTTTCTAAAACAGAACATATTTGATAAATAGATAATGATGATTAATAAATTCACCTGTGAATTATTACTTTCAAATCCAATTCAATTACATGTACAGGTAGTATAATGAAAGAGATATATTTACAAATAAACACTTAAATATTACGAAGAGACTTTATCTAGTTATGATGTAATTTTATCATATTAGCCTTGGTTGCCTACGCGCAAGAACTACGCCGTAAGTTGTGCTACGGAATGTAGCATGCTACGGCGTAACCAAACAGGCTGCATCGCCGTTCATAATGACTTGTCACCTTTACTTTATATCTCTAAATATTATAAAACAATGTCCCCTGTCGCGTCTGTCTGTTTGTTCGTCATAAACTCAACAGTACTGGACGGATTTTCTCACAATTTCAAAAAATAGTAGTGATTCCTGTAATTGCTGCTGGAACGTTTTGGTGCATAAAAGGTTAAGTTGTTTTTATAATTTGGACGAGAAGTTAAATAGTTAAATTTTATAAAGTAATTTAGTAGTCACTCGAAATAGATGTTCGTAATTGTTAGTTTTTACAACTAGGTAATGACGGGATGCGTGTATGCAATAAAAATAATGTAAGTATTAACTCTATTACCCGAGGGAACCCGTACTTAAAGCAATTAAAGTATGTGCAATAATAGAATCGCTTATCAATGAAATCTAATAAATAATGTTTTGATCGCGAACCTGAAAAACTTGCATTTAGCACTCCTTTGCGGGTTAGAATCATACTCGTATATATGGTATTAACATCAACGACGTTTACTTTTTTCTAAAAAAAATGCTTTTTTAGAAAAACACGCAGATAGTCTACATGGGTTCCGTTCCTCGTTTTTGGGTACAGATTACTGATCTTATATACAACAAAAAAGACACGGTTAATATTTTTGGTCCAGTTATAAGTCGTATAATAAAATTATGTAACCATATTCTATTCATATATTGTCCGGCAGGATCTGATTTATTCATACAAAATAAAATGTTATGGTTTTAGTATTTTATAAAATACTTACAAAAAGCTCTTTAAAGTAGACTTATATTACAATTTTAACATGTTACACAAATGTGACGTATCTATATATTCATCCATCTGTCTTTTGAAGTATACTCCTGGACGTAGGTTTCTCTTTAAAGGCTCTACACCAAATGATCCAGAGCCCACTGAATCCAATGCTTTTCCGCTGTCTGAAAACCTATGATTGTTTGATATATTCCAGCCGTGTCACCGCTGGACACGAGATTTTTCTCAGAACGAGAAGAATTAGGATATAACAATCATGCTTAGTCCACAATAAAAACTTTAACGTTACACACTTTGATAACTTTATGTAGAATCGTAGTTAACACGTAACTTTGAAAAAAGGTAAGTGCGTGCAAGAAATTCGTACGCCAGCCTTCCATATGAGGGATCGAAATCTTATCCACTAGTCTATCACGGCTATACTAGTATACATTTGTTTGATTTACCTTCGGTAATGGTTGTTTCAATGTTCGAATCTAATAGGATTACACTGGAGACATGATCGAAGGAGATAGTTCTATGTGTGTATAATATTAATATAACATTGACTTAATTGCATCCCTCGTACGCAGGGATTACACTAGCATCGTATAACTTAGTGCTTATATGACTACGAGATGCTCTGCAGAGTCTGGTTGATTAGAAAATAATATATAATATTAATGATCGATTAGGTCTTAAGAAGAAGGTGTCTATTAAGGCGACTGTTTCCTATTTTTAGCTTAAGTGAGGTCGCTTGAACTTGTAGAATGAAGAAAGAAGTAGTCATCCCATGACAACAAGACAAAACATAATTTGATTCGAATAAACTATCGAATCACATATGAATCACAAATTCTGTACAATTAGAAAATTGGATCGAGAAGTCTTCGCGATAGTCTACTTTTGATTAAGAAAAATTATTACGCGCTGGGTACCCCCATCGTCACCGATGCTCAGAAGCAGGCGCGCGTGGTATAGTGCCATGAAATGATTGACAAATTCAAAGCAGCTTCATCCTAACGTGTGTACTATATCATAACAACCGATGAATCTTAAATTCAGAACAAAGCGCTAGTCAACGTCAACAGTATGGCTTTTTAAGACGAACCCACGTCCATGAATGTGAAACAATCGAGAAGCGTTGAAACAATTTGATCGCTAGTTATGTCTCCTTAATTTTATTATCAATCTGGTAAAGAATCTAAAGTAACATGCAGAGTGCAATACTACCAAATGCTTGTCAAAAGTTTCTTCTGCTGCGAGCAATGAGCTAACGAACACGGCAGGCTGTTATTCCACCTCGACAACGCATCCGCGCACTCCGTGTACAAGACGAGGGACTTCCTAAAAACTACACCGGTAACAACCCACTTTACAATCCTGATGTCGCATTATGTGACTTTTCTCTTCTTGTTCCCTAAAATTAAAACCAACTCAAGGGAATCCAGTTGTCGTCGCCAGAAGATAAACTCACTACCTTCGAATAGGTCGTTGAGGAAGTACCTGTTGCAGCCTGGAAAATGCGCTTTGAAAATTGGTTCAGATGCATACAACTTTGTATAGACGCTGGTGGAGAGTTTTTTGAAGTAATTTGATAAAAATGAAACCTATAGAACATTTTTATTTTCAGTCTCGAAACTTTCCTTCCTTCTTATTTCTTTCTATGGAGCCTTATGATATTAAGTTTAATTAATATTCATATTTTTCAATTTTTGTACAATATTGGATCAATTCTACCATGACATGCGAAGCTAGCCTCGGGAATTAAGTTGGACCTCTCTGTAACGTTTAAATGTACTTATAATAGTACATTGACCACTCTGTATTGAGTTACCTATAGGTATATTATCTTGTGTAGAATAAAAGTAGGATAAGAACAAAAAAAAGTTGTGTTACCCAAAATATACAAAATTTCTAGCACGTCAGCTATATAAGATAATTTTAAGGACGGTTGTACCCGTATGAATACATCTTAAATGGTATCTATTATAATCCTATTTCGGATTGAATAGGTATGTCAAAGGAATATATATTCAAATACTCTGTATGTTAGTTACTTGGTGCCAAACTCAGTTTCTAGATAGATACAATAGTGCAAATATTACTGTCGTTATGCGCTACGTGACCCTTGATATTTATGGGTGACCTTTTTATATTGAACTTTAACATATCGCAATGTTTGTTTTAACAATTTGTAAATATAATTGAAATGGCACTATGTTTCATATAAGGTACTTTCCAATAATAGTTCGCATTTGTACATAACATCAGTACATTAATAATCAGATATAACAAAAATGTTGTTTTTGATTAAAGAAAATGTATAGTTGTCTATACGTTACATATATGTATGTGTATAAAAGTGACGTGACTTATAAAGGGTCGAATGACAAAGTTTATTTAACCTAAACTACGTATTAAGAATGATTTCTTTCTTCCTTTATTACTTTAGAAAAAGGGGCATATTTTTTTTCCACGGCAATTTTTACAAGAACTCAATTAATTGAATTAAATTTTCTACTTATTTCAAAGTATTATCCTTTACTTACTGGTCATATGATTCTTAATTTTTTCTTCTTTTGTCAATAAAAGAGACTTTTCTAGAGATTAACGACCATAATCCGTGTTTGATTTTATTTGAAAAAATTATTTAGGTAAAATTTATTTGCTTTATATTCGCAAGGTGGTAGGGCTACATTTCTACCGAGGAGGTACCACCACTGCTCTCATAATACGTCATAAAGCAAGTCCTGTGTTTTGGTTGGAACGTTGCGGTTGCTAGTTACCCTTTCAAGCGAGGCGAGTATCCAAGTCCTTAGGAATAGCAACTCATGTATGGTGTCAGATAGGACTTAAGTCTTATTTGACTGCATGCTCGATTCCTACTTTTTCAACAAATAAAATAAAATACATTCCTAATATAATTTAAAGGTTATTGAAATTACAATATTTATTCGACCTTGGAGAGAGACAGGGCGACAATTGGCCCTAATATTACCATTGGAACTATTGAGAGGCGCTGAGGCTATATTATGAACAACGACTGAAGTCACGACAAGAAAATTAATATTCACGTCCTTATAAAAAAGTACAATAAGGACGCGATAAAAAAGTAATATGGCGCGGGAAAGGTAGTAGCTGAGGAGCCGATGCCATTAAAAGAGGCGTACTGAATTAAAGAGAATACATAATGTTAAAAGTGAAGATTGACAAAGAAAAAACAAAAAAAAAACTTGATGCGCTCTTAATATACAGAGACATTTGCAAAGGCAGCAGGAGACATTTTAATAAATAAAGGCGAAATTTAAATATAACAGAAGAAAGGAGTTAAAAATATTAATGAATACGATGTTGGCAGGGTCTCGATGAGATGAGTTGAGTGTTGATCAAAATGGCAGATGGAAAAAGATACTTTCAGTTTGTACTTATTAAATGTATGTTGTTAATGTACTTTTAATTAAGTTAATGGACACTAAATTAAATTTAAATTTACTAGTTTCCGATGATACAGTTTCGATGGGGCAATAGCATATATTCAGATTCACTTTATATTTTGATGTATCGCTTTAACACTTTCCTTGCCGCGCACACTGCTATGTTGCGGTGCGCAACGCGCTTGCGGCTTGTATACCTCTGTGTTGTGTACGTACGAATCTGTGTGGATTACGGGCTGCTAAGTCCTGCGTTTACGTCGGTGCTACAAGTCTGGGAGTGGCATTACGTCTGTGTATTCGTAGGTGATAAACCGATGCTAAAATATATATTTTTATCGAATTGTCGGCGCATTATAAGCTCCAGTTTAGTGCCGCCTCCCGCAATCTTGACCTCTCCGCACTCCTCTCCGATGAGCGCCGCAGTCAAAGTGTTGATAATTATGCAAAATTTTATATTTGTAATATTGTAAAAGCTTATAATTATCGTTATCGAATTTTGTCTATATTCATTTAGCTAGTTTAGTTCAATTTCACAATAATTAATGGTTTGATAAAGTATTTTCATTTGTAATGTTCATTTGACGTCATGTTGAGGTTTGAAACGATAACCACTCCAATGTTTTCAATTATCTTTACTATCTATTTGAAATATAATAACATGCACATAAATCAATGTTAAACTCTATATTTATTATGGGACCATATTGTCTGTCAACAACGGACATGCTTTTGTAAGAAGAAGCAAATTTAATTTTACATTCCGATAGATTTTTAAATAGATTTCATTGTTTTTTTTTCCACAGGAAAAAGCTGAACTTAACTTAACTTTTCAGTAAATCACTGAGGTTAAATGATATTATCCTGTTGCATATTTTCATTTGTTGAATGTTACTTAAATTCATTCTTAAATAAATAACTATTTACATTCTGTTTAGTTTTAAAAACGTCACAATTCTATATGCACATTTTTTATATTATAAATAATTTTAATCGCATAATTTATTTGAACATGTCTATAGCACCCATGTTTGATTACAATACAAAAGAAAACAATCTAAAAATAAAAAAAGCTATTTCGTACTAAAATATTGTTCACTTTAAATTTAAAATATCATATTTGTTACAAAGTGGCCTGAACTTTAGAATGGCAATTTATAATACTACCCAGCTCAATATATAAAGCACGTTGCGAAACTCAATTCACCCTCTTCGTACGTTTACGAGTATGTAGATAGAGTTACTTTTCTCAAAGCCAGGTCGGTCAACATAAAATAGGATATATAACGACCGCCTATATAAATATTGCCAGCCAGTTTTACTAAATTATAATCAAAATTTATTTTTAGTACAATTATCTACTCTAAGCTTAAAGGGTCCCCATTAACCTTACATTTTAGATATTTTCTAACCAAACAGAAAGACTAAACGTTTTAAAATTAAACAGGGTTTAAGTTTGTAATTTACTTTTTTGGAAAAACGGACGTAATATTTGAAGGAACAAAGGAAATACATTGATTACCGTTTTACATGTATCGATATTAAAATACGAATTAAAACAACTTCGATAGACAAAGTTAAATAATAACGATTAAGTATACTAATTTCTCTATTTTACATATTGATAAAATGATAAAAACATTTAGATATACTTATACTAGTGATTCTTTTGCTGTATTGAAATGCGGAAAGGGCTTTTACTCAGAATTTGGCAAATGCTGGAAATCGCGACACTCACGTTCAGGGAGCTCATGGGTCCCGAGTTAGCTAGGTCATCCTATTTTGCGCGCCAAATCGAAGATTTCTTTGACATCACTCTCGATAAATTCAGAAAACATTTACACGTAAAAAACAGAATAGTAATAAATATTCTTATTTATTTAAAGTACACTTACAGTGAAGAATGTCACACTTAGCTATTACATTGCACTAGAACTCAAGTGTACGGCTGCTTGAGCAATGTAAATACCTAACGTGCTCGACTTCGGTCCACTCTGCGATTAATAGGGCCATAAATATATTTAAACTACATTTTGTTTGTACAAAGTTAGATGTAGGCGTAATTATTATATTTATTACACACTAAATTACAGGCTAGACGTTTCCTCGGCTTAAAGGCTTCAAAATAAAATAAATTTCATCCAAAACGCCCAGGCGGTTTATATGGGAACGGACAAAAAACGTGGTCGATTTTGATTATGTATTGACTATAATGAAAAAATTAAAAATATGTTTTCGTAAAATGTTTTATGCGGAAAGTCAACTCACTTAGACTTTTGTGTATGTATACATGTATAGTTATAGAATTATTTGGAATTTGTTATTTTACTTGTTGTGAAATATATTGTAGTTAGAACTGAATGAAGCTTCCACAATTGTAATTTCGCACAGCTTTGTAATGCATCTAGGTCTACATTTACTTAACTTATTTTGTTATGTGCAATGACAATCAGAAGTTTGTTTTCATAAACTTAATTTTCCTTACACTATATTTGTACCAAGTTCTAAATGTACACACGATTTTTGTACATTTAGGAGAAGCATTGAATAAATAATGCTATATTTCTTAGGACTATGATAATATAAAATATTTTCCTCTCAAGTATTTTTTAAAAAATGTGGTCTTCACGAGGTGCTCGGCAGACTAGAAACATCGAAATTGACGGGTGGCCAAGCAGTAATAATTGTTAAAAAAACTACAATAATTAATATGAATACAATAACTAAAATTAACGAGTTTTATTAAGTACTAAACACATTTTTAATATTTGTATACACAGAATATAAATACAACAATGTGACTGGCAGGAAAAGAGGCGTCGACGCTATAACAAAGCGTCATTTCCTTTGCTGTCATGCCATATGAGTCGGTCTTACTCTGTAAGCGCACCAATAGATTTTTCACATCATCGATGTGTTTCTGTTTTGTTATTTGTATAGGTTCTCGCTGTTTGTTTTTTATTGTGAGAAACGAGCATGCATACTACCTGATGGTAAGTAGTCACAGCCCATAGACATCCACTTACAAACACAAACACAACCAAAATCCTATTTGTGCTCGTACGTAGATGCGTCGCTGCTCCTGAAGACTAAGATGGTAGCCTTGCTTCAAAGTATAGCCAGCAACCGCACCTCTCCAACCGAAACACAGGTAATTCTTTACGGCGGATTATGAGGGCTGCGGTGGTACCTCCCCTGTCGAACTACAGCTCTACTACCTTTAAATGAATTTTATTTTGGGCTATACGTATTACATGTAAATGTATCGCGCTATTCATTTAATTTTACCCCAAAGTTACCGAAGCTTAACGTGGGGCAGACATTGCGATAAACAGAACGCAAACGATCGCGCGTTTCGTTTATTTTCGAACTACGAACTCGTCGATACTTTTTGTTGTGTTCTTTATATACCCGTAACTCTTTTGTTTCGGGTAGCCTTTTGCGTTTGTGCACTCCCCGTTTCTGTCACCTTATTTTTTGCGAGGATTAGCTGTGTAACTTCTACGGGGGAATCTCTTTATTCAATTCGGAAATTGAAAATTGACGATTTGACGACGAGACATTTCTAGGTGCAGTTTGATATTTAATTTATTGAATGGGAACTCCATTCTATACTCCATTCCATACTATCCAGTTCGAAAACACATTCTATCTCAATTCTACAGTTAACTCGAAGTCAACGACATGTAATTGATGAAATCCATTTAGCCGTTAGGGTTACATTCAGATTATACCACTAAAACCTGTGTACCTGAAAATGTCTGTGCATGTACGGAATGTGAATAACGACGCGTATTGGATTACCCTTCAATTGTCAGCGTAGCTTTGCAGAAATAGGAACGTCATCAGTAATTATTACGTTCATATCAATTACCTCTATTATTTTAATGGGACTCAAAAACAAAAGCTCTATAATGTAATCTGTTACTTAAATTTTATTAATTTCCTACAGATATTAATAATCACTTGCATCGGTAGAAAATTAATAAGTTAGTGCTAAGAAATATATACTTAGCGGTAACTTATTAATTTTGTATTCTGTGTTATATTTTACAGAGAAAACATGTAAGCTGATTGATACTAATACGAATATAACTTCATGCGGATGAGAAAAGTTTGAAACTTCAACTTTTAGCAACTCACAAGAACTCTTCAAGAAATTAACTCTGTCGATATTACACCAAACGCAGGAAACTTCAAATATTGACAACTTTTGCAAACTAATTTGTAGTTGTAATTAAATGTTAACAGGATATTCTGAATTCCGTACTACAAAGTTTAAAGTATCACGAATATACTCGTATTTTGTTGGTTTATTTTGCAACGTTTAGCCTTTAATTATCGAAAACCGTTGATAAATGTAAATAACGATACGTAAATACGCAATAAAGTTATTTCAAAATTTTTCATTTATAAAATCAATACAACATAATTGGGACTTTTATTTAGTTGAAATATATAATAATGAATAGGCCTTACTCGTTCATTATTGCAGCCTGGAAGTAGCATATGAGCATGCAGTTACTGTTACTCAGTACATTTCCAAAGGACGGTCATTAAAGGCTAAGGTCGGCAATCGATGCATTGTTAGCAGTGACAACTATCGTTCGTAATATTTCGTGTAAACACTTAACAAATTCCAAACCAGAATAGTGCTGCGCTTATCATTGCTGTCATAAGGCGGAAATAGGTGTGGCAATACTGCCTTTTGATTTCAAACATTAAGGGTTTTTATACCTTTAAAAATATGTGGTCATCATGGGACGCTTGGCAAATTTGAAGCATCCAGATTGATATAATTATAACAAAATATATACATAATCTATGCATTTCTTATAATTTATAAAATTTCTAAGAAAAGTATAGATTTTGTAGATTTTACAATCAGAGGCTTCGTTAAAAAAATAATTACATTTTCTTACTATTCTTATCATAATGCGTACAGACAATTAAATATTTGTAATGTATAAAGTTTTTATTTCAGCTTAAGTGAGGGTCGTGCCGTATACCGTCACGGCATAATAGGTTTTACAACCAAGACTCGTAAATAGATTTTCATATTGCCACTCGGTTGACAGGGAAATCTTATAATATATTTATTGGCCACAGTTCTTTTTTATTGTGAAAGATTAAGAAACGGGCATGCAGGCCACCTGATGTTAAGTGGTCACTACAGCCCATAGACAACCACGTCCAATCTCAAATAGAACGGAAGTTCTATTTAAGGATGGACGCGGTTGCGTTCCTACTGTTGAGGACTAAGATGGTCGCCTCCAACAATGTGTGTCCGGCAACCACAACTCCCCAACCGAAGCACAATATATGAAGAACATGTTGCTTTACTTTAAGTAAATGTAAACACTATTACACGAGCGGAGCTGGGTCGAGTCGCTTATGAAATATTATTTAAAAAATGTGCCATCGTGAGATGCCTGGCTGTTGGGAAATATGGAAAAGATTATGAATGGATTAAAGGAAAATAAAATGAAGTAATAAGAAACTGAACGTTTATATTCTTTAAAAGGAAAAAAAAGTTATTGAAAAAATTAGTTTTTTTTTTTTTAACGAGTACACGATTAACGCTTTTAAAGACAATTTAATGTTGATGATGAATACCCGTACATAGTAAAATGTAAAAATTCCTTCCTTCCTTCCTTCCTTCCTTCCTTTTGCTTCCTTCCTTCCTCTTGCTTCCTTCCTTCTCAATACAAAAAGTTTTCTTGATAACCAACAGGGTCATAGTGTGACAGGAAAAAATACAATCGAATTGAGAAAATCTTTTTTTTTAAGTCATTAAAAATATTTATTTAAAAAATAACAGAACTCTGAAGAGGTTATTCTCAACAAAGTTAAATTATGTATTCGAGTTATTTCTATTAATTCTTTATCGTCGGTCGTTCCTGATCCAACAGATGAAGGAGGCAGCGTGATTTGCAGAAAAAATACGGATAGATGACGTCACAGGACGTCATTAATGATAAAAAACTGCGAGGGCGCTAACGATTGGAAAGTTGTGTCCTGACGATCTGTCAATACTGCGGCGGCTTTTATTCTGTTTCAAAATGGCCGGTTCTTTATTTAACGATAGCTTAAATAGCTGCTGGAATCAGTTATTTTAGGTAATTTTTAAGGTACCCATTGTTTTTTTTATTTAAAGAAGATATATATAATCTATAAAATCTAATTAATGCATATAAAACCTTTAAAAACGATCTTGTATTTTATCTATTCTTAGAAACGTGACATCCCCATTTTGTTGCCTTACTTAGTGCTCTCTTCCGCCTTACTTAGTCCTATGTAAAGAATGTCTATGTATTAGTTGAACTAAATGTATTGTATAAGTACTAAATTCTTAAAATGTTACTCTAGTTAGTTTAGTTTTAATTATTTTGTTGATTCGCACTGTCCTTTGTCTCGGTGGATGGGCGGGGTGCCTATAACACAGCTCTTGAACCAAATACAGGGCCCTTGCGACTGCATATGTGAATGTATTTTGTATCAATTTTTTTTTTCTATGAATATTTTTAGGATTCTACACTTAATGTTTTTGGCTGCGCGTTCATTTCTGTCTGTGAGTCACCTTATTCTTTTATATATGATTTTGTTAATTTTTGTCACCCAAGTCTAATCTAAAACTAGTTAATTTCCTAAAGTGTAAGTAAAACAAGCTGAATTTGACCCAATATTCCCGGAAATTGGCGGGCGCGCGCAAATCAGCTACACTGGCGTCGCCGCAATTTCGAGCGATTGGGAGCGCCGAGCGCCGCGTAAAGTTTCCTCCGTTATTTATTATTGGCTTAATGCTCCTAGTGTGTAGTAAACAAGGCTTTTTATGGTACAACACATTTTGTGTACCTCGAATATAATGCTCTTCGTGCACAGGAATAATGTAGTCAGGTGAAATAGATGGTATTTAAGTAAATAAATAAAAAAAAAACAAATTCTATCTTGTGTATGGATTTCAAAATTTAAAACTTGGGCAAAAGTCAAGAATCAGACGCCGCAAGATTTGTTTTTTTTAACAATGTAGAGCGTAATATTTTTTAAATTCGTATCAAAAACGTAATTGTATTTTAAAAGAATCTATATAAAATATCTTTTGAAAGTTAATTACTGGACTGTATCAAAATCGGTATTAATCAAGTAAAAGCTTAGAACGTGGCAACACTATTTTTGACGCACTAAAGATTTTTTGCAAACTGTAACTTGTGGTAATACAAATAGATGGCGCAACCACGAGGCTGTTGTTAGGCAGAGTTCAATCTAGAAGAAGCGCCGTTTATATTACTAATAAACAAAATTCCAATCTATTACATCCGTGTTTTATATATCACCGTCTTCTTTCATTATTTCCTTGCAATCCAATTCCAGCACCACAACATACCTGAAACAAGAAAAGAAAAATTGAATACAACGCCATCTGTTACGTTAACAAAAAGGTAAATGGGATAGGAATTATTCAACAGTACCGCTGCTCGCCGGTAGATGGCGCGGAACACAATAGAGCAGCGACAGAGTTATTGATTTATTTGCACTCGGGGATCGGGTGTTTTAAGACAAGGGTATATAAATTGTACAAGCAATTCCCGCTCCTCTGAATTTATGTCAGTAGGCGCTTACTGAACTACGCAGCGACCAATTGACGCACGATTTTAATTATTGTGTTCCCGCGCTTGTGTAGTCAATTGACTTCTCAAACGTATGTAGGTATTTTATAAGGGAGTCGTAATTGCAAGGAACGATGTTTTAACTGGAAAATTACACACGATCTTAAATGAAATGCTTACTTTTGATACACATTTTAGGTATAATAAGAAAGACTGATTAAAATAAATCGATCCAACTGATATTCTCAAAGCATACCAATACAGTAATGATGTAAAAAGTATCAATGTTGGTACAGTTTACAAATAAAGTATAAGACACCAGTTGTACCCGGTACCCGGTCAGTACCCGGTACGTATCGCAGTATAGAATTGGAATCTAAACTTATCTTTCACAATAATTCCACAAATATCAACCACAGTGTATGCAACATGATGGATGGCGGACCAGGGCGCCATGACTCTCAGGACAATACTTACAATTGATAAACGACGTGCGCCCGCAATGGGTTGATGGGTTACATTTGATTAATTACGGCGTAATATGATGTTATTATAGTTGGTCGGCATAGAATTATCTCGCATACATGTTGAAAACGACTCAAAGATTTTATAAACAACGTATGCTCAAGGTAGGAGAAGTATAGTTCGACCGGGGAGGTACCGCCGCCGCCCTCATAATCCGCCGTAAAGCTTTGTGTTTCTGTTGAGAGGTGCGCTTGC
>DWON01000909.1:0-28009 GCA_018251015.1 Phocides pigmalion okeechobee | reverse complement strand
AACATGTTGCTTTACGGCGGGTTATGAGGGTGGCGATGGTGCCGCTCCGGGCGAGCTCTAACGGCTCTACCACCTTTAAAACATATTATTTATTTATTTTCAATAATAACGACTGTGCGACATCAAAAAATAACTTGAAAACTACCCTAAAATTATAGGGTATTTGGAAAATCCGTCTACCTCTCTTAAAATGGTAAGATAATCTCATTTTTGACGATCGAACCCACTCATATGTAAAGATATCATCACAATGTTGCAGACAGTGTGCAGTCCGGTACTAGTACCTCTATAATCAAATCCGGAATTAGAGAAACAAGCAAACAAAGACTGAGACGGCAGTGTAACAAGTACTCGTGTGGTACATTTCAAACGGCCGTTTTAACCTAATTAGTAAAGTTGCGTCGTGCAAGCCGATATGCGTTCAAAGAGAATGCGTGAAAGGCCGCCACACGCTGTTATTAGTTCAATTTACCCCAAGCCTCCGACTGTGGGTATCCTCAGATACCGTTTAATTAACCACGTTACTTACGAGCAGCATTTGAATACTGTGAGAAAGTCACTATCAATTTGTGTTTTGGCGGAATAAGAGTTTGGACATTTTTTTGCATATTAAGTAATGAAAGTTTGAACTGCAAACGACAAATTATTCATGCATACATTTCTATTTTTGAGGAGGCTTAATTAACGTATTTTTTCTAAAAACCTTATTGTATACTTTATTTAATTGCCTAAGAAGGTATTACTTAGACAAAGGCCAGTATCTTACAGTATTTCTAAGTGACGAACGTGCCAAATAATTTTTTTGTAATTAAATGTTTGAGATAGGTATCTGTAATTATAATTATTAAAACATTTCGCTCAATACGCATTACTATGTTTGGTATATACGTAATGTAAGACAAGGCGTAACAAAGCAAAGAGCTCCATCTTGGCAAAAAAAATGTATATCCCTGCTCCTGGGTTAAACTATGGATCGTGGAATACATTTGACGCTCCTGTAATAAGAGTTGGTGGAAATGTCCAATATCAAGTAAATTGTTTTGCCGGATGATACGGTACTAATTTCGTTTTAACAAATTGCGCTGGCATATAATCTTTTTGTACCGCCGTCCATGTGAACGGAATATAGTCAGGAGTGAGATTTTCCCGCGACAGGGCAAGTCGACTCCCGCGCTCACTCTCACGGTGTCTTCGGTCTCACCTCATGGACATACAATAGCTACACATTACTGATCACTTTTTCTTCACCTTTGTTGTTGGTTCATACTCGTTAGTGATCAAGATTCCTGGAACCGAGACACGTCTTTTTCTCGCATCTTATAGAATCAAGATTTCTTCCGCGTATCAGCTTTTTGCCGATAAGCGTCGATTCGATACCAGTCCTTCGGTGCAATCAACGACCTGATCCAATTTTGATCTGGAACGCGTCGTTTGATATAAGACCTAATTGACATTAAAACTTCCATTGCCTTCTTCATTACTTAACAAGAAAGCAATTATCCTGCACTTACTTCGTAACTTGCCTTTTAACACCAAATAAATATTTACTAGTTTTAACGTTTTGCGAGTCGTTGCATTTTAAGCGGTAACAGTGGTAATCGGTACGTTAAACAAGTAAACTTACCAATTAATATACACGGCAGTGCCGTCTGTACCAACATTCGTGTAGAGAAAGAGAAGTCAAATCTGTTTTCACTGGGAACTGTGCCATCTGGGTGCAATAAAGGTAGCAACCGATCGACTTCTTGTTAGTTATTTATTGTAAACAAGGCAACCATTCACAGCGTCGTCTGTTTGTCTCAGACAAATTAATAATCAATGTAATAGATTTCACTCTACATATGTATACTTCAAGATAAAAGTATACACATTGTCATAGCTGCCTAAAATCTTTTTATCCTCAAGAATACAAAAATGTATAATTAATTACGGGAGATGGAATTTAAGAAAAAATATTTTGATAATTTACTTTATAGGTTTCTAGGCTCCACATAGATTGCTGACCTTAGCGATACGTATGGTCTTGTATTGTTATATGGTAAATACGGCACAATTTATTGCAGCAGTTATTTTCGACGGTGGTATTAAAATCTAGCGCTGATATTAAGCCGCAGGCCGAGTTCTAATTGCAGTCTAATTATGCTTCGAGCATCGCGCGATGAATTCGCTGGTGCTTTACTGTAAGAGGGTTTCGACCTTACGCAGCGAACAAAGATTACCGTTGTTGGCTGGCTTTTTTCTTTATTTAATTCCGCGAAGTGTTGTAACGGTGTCGCGTCCATTTGTTTTGGTCGCAGCGCCGCGCTTCGAAGTTTGTTGCATTACACCGTCCACGTAGGGTTGCCAAATTAAATTACTACAAATTCCGGCTTACAACAGTTGAATGAACAAATTGTTAAATTGAGAAAAAACAGTATTTACGGTTCTTGTTACAAAAACGACAATACTAAATAATAGTATATATTAAATTAATGAGTGAATAATATTTTTCGTTTTAACATTTTTATCCATAATATGACGATAGAAAAATAATCTTAAGGAAACACTAAAATTATTCTATTAATGAACTAATTCTTCGTTTATTATCAACATGTTTGATGGACACCAAAGTCAGTACCAATGATTGATATTGTAACTTCCGAAAACTAAAAATCGGCATGTTTTACATACTTCTTTATCTTCTGTAATCGTATAATTTTCATGGTAGAAGTTAAAAAAATAGATAATTATCTTAGAATTTGCAACCCTAAACGCACGACCCCACATGGGCTGGACTGTTATTATGTCATCGTTTTTGTTCGGCCGTTATTCAAAATGTCCTTGTAATGTCTAAATGTATCGTAAACATAACAAATTCCAATTTATGCTTCACTATAGACAATTAGTTACGGATTAGCTACGAGGAATATTAATATTCGTATTTAAATTAAACGAAAGTGTTTGTTTCAAAGTAGTTACCTTTTTTAAACACAAAGGAATAATACTTTCTTAGATTTATTACATAGTCGTATGTATCTATAAATATATAAACATAATTTTGTATGTAGATGTGTATCACCTGGAACCAGCTTGGTTGATTTGAATGAAACTTGAAAGAGTAAGGCAACATTTGGGATACACTTTGTTTACTATATTTACTATATATTATATATTCTCCTTATCTTACAAACATCGCTTCTAAAATCACGCAGCGAACTCGTGGGCTGGGAGTAAATATCTAGTTTCTTATATAAAAGTGTAGAGTTTATTTTCAACATTTTGATATATTTAAAATGTATTTCAACGTGAATAAATGTGTCCCCAGAGATCCGGTTGCTTTAGTTCCATGCTTCAAGAAATATTTTAACTTTATTTTTCCTAGATCTGGTTGGAAAGCTTTCACGGTTTCTTTTATTGATATCACAACGGACATTTTATTTATACATACCATTTAAATCGTAAAATCTATCTATAAAAATAAATGTTTCTTTCCTTAATATATAGTTTATCTACTTGTGGATGTTTTCGGTGATAAAATACAAAACGGATAAAAGGTATGTAAATATCGAGGAGGTTTTTTTTGTGTAATATTTAAGTGGAACTTACGTTTAGGATTTTATTTAATGGGGATGGATATGGCACGGACTCCCTTTAGATTGTTTAGGTTAGGATTTTATTATAATTCGTTTTAAGATTTTCATCATTGTAAATAAATTTACGTTTCCTTTATTTAAGGTTTAAACTTATTTTAGTGTATTTTTAATATTTAAGATTACTTACAATCAGGGTTGTTGAGCTATATTGCGCTGTTAAACATTGTACGTATGTATCTTTTTTCATCTAGAATAACATACCAGCTTTCTAAAAGTGAAAGAATTATTACAATCGCTCCAATAGTTTTTGAGTTTACCTCTGACATATTAATATAGTCCAACTCTTATAAATGTTAGTATTATAAAGGTTAAATATATGAGTTTTTGTCGTCGCCTCTCTACGCCTAGAGAATTCTTACCAATTACTTACTGTGCAGCATGGTTCCATCTGCGTCTACTGATGGTCGGGATGCTAAATAACCTCAAAGATTTTTAATAAATGATGTGCCAAATCCAGGTTTATCCAGGTTTCTAATAGAAAAATGTTCTACTATTCTCACCGACAGATTAAAAAGAAACGAACACAAAAATATAAGTGAATCTTACAAGCATTATGTTAGTAATAATGGCACTGGAATCGGATAACCGGTTACTGAGATAAGCGCGCACATACGTAAAATCGAACAAGTATTGTTTAGAGTTCTAATAAGTTAATAGAGCCTCCTAATAATACTTTTTATTTCTCATATATCTTCCATGTACAAGTTAATAGAATACCGGTAATTTGTTACCCCATTAAGTGATAGAAATTATTTTTTATTTTGTGGTCTTTAGAATGAGGCGTTATTTAGGAGACAATTTGTTACGCTACTTCTAGGGGTGAGGGGCGTATTATATTTTATAAGATATAGAGTAAGGTACAATTTAGCATACAGTACGTTATGTTATATCTAATGGATAGCCATTAGAACCATAAAAAATACCATGTTAAAATTCGCGCGGACAATGTCGGGGATGCAGTAAATATTACCAAATTTAAAAGACAAACGCTAAACAATTTAACGTATGCTCTCGGCTCTCATGTACAGCCGTCATGTAGTGGCCTAAATTGTGTTGGCCTAGTAGCCTATGTCATCCTGTTCCACATTGACCTGTAAACTGCATATTGGCGTCCTATAATGAAATGTTCGACCTAGGCTTTGATCGGTAACGGCATTGTGGCAGCTCCACACAGTTATTTTATCTCACTTTGATTACCTAATTTGATGCTAAATTGACTTTATAACCCAATCCGTTTTGAATTTAGAAATAAATTATAACATAATCATGATGTACAGAAATGTAAAAGATGAAATTCTAAACCTAACTCAACGCCTCTACACGGGTTTAAGTCTACATTCTTCGCTTTAAAATTCAAGCTCCTTTTTCTTTTACATCCCAGTGTGAATTGTAACAATACAAACAGTATATTTGCTTTATTCCGAGAGCATGCGACAGGCTTTGTTTTGTAAAAAAAACGTATCGTGAGAAGCGATTAGAGGTACGCGTAAGGAATCCACTGACTTGGCATTGTAATGTGACTACTCCATACTTGGATGATTGTGGCACATCTCTATTAATAAAATAGAGCGCGTTATTTATTCAATAGTCATTCTCTACACATCTAATGGTTAAGAGAAATATCAATCACGAAATTATTATGTATAATCAATACAACAAATAAAGTTTTGAGGTGTACATAAGTAAAAATACACAAAACATAAGACAAGACGCAGTGCATTGGAGCACTGTGGTAAAGTATGTCACAGGCTTCCCCAAATCGCAAAAAATCCCGTTTGGTTACGGGATAGAAAAACGGTTGCAATCCGTTTTAAATATTAAATTGTTTGTAACAGTTCTTTGTAAACATATGTCATTGTAATACATAATTTATAAAAATCTTCATTTACAATTAGTAATTATTAAATTAGTTATGGTACAATCAACCATCTATTATCGCGTACGTGATCAACATATATAATTACAAAGTCCTGTGTACCTAATTCAGCTGCTTTAGCTATATATCCCATTTACCATTTCACAGGCGACAAAAGGTTGACATGAACGCCCGTCTTGTATCCGTAAAACACACATATATGATACTAAGCTTCCGCTAAGTAACGTCGAATGTACCCAAACATTTCAATGCTTTATAAATCCAGTTATGCAAGCAGCATTTTTCAATAATATTTTAGCCATACGTTCACATAAGGTCGTACGATAACTAGGCAGGACAAGGCGAGCAGGCAATGAAAGTGACAGCCGCGGACGAAAGTGACTAGCTAGATTTATTTACACTTGTTCGAAATAAACCCAAGCACTTCTAAAACTGGTGTACGTTTTACATCTGTGAAGCCCGCTTGCTATTTATATCGCTAGAAGCGAAGATCTGTCTCCTTCTACGGCAAACTAGTGCTCTCGCCACTGCCGTCAATTAATGCGTGTCCGAGACATTTTATTAGCTTTCTTTGTTCAAACGAATCGCTAGCTACCTTTGCTTCCTGTCTATCTGCTCGCCGTGTATGTACTTATTGTAACTGCTTACTTTTTACATGGGGTCGTCGAACTATGTACTCATATGTACGTCTTTTTAAAGCCCTTTGTTTATCGACAAACAATACTATTTGTGACTTTTCACACTTGTTGTATTTCTTGCCGAAGTAAAGTAATCGCTTTTAATTCCTACATTCATCTTGGATGTTTTTATTACATATAATTCAATGAACTGATAAAAATCGAATTGGAAAGATGGCACTTGCAAATTGAAATACACTGACTATTGAATGGATGAATGATGTTGTCACTCAAACATTGAGTTCAATAATAATCAAAAACTTAATTTAAGCAAATAAAGAAGAGATGACTTCTTTTATTAAGGCAAGCTAATTATAAACGTAAAATAATATTGAGGTGAATACTATCTATTAAACTGTTCGTGTTACGAGACATTACCCAAAAGTGCAAAATAAAAATGTTCAGAACACCTTTCTTGATATTTATAAACTACATAAAGATACCACAAATATTCTTTCCAAAAAAAAACATCTCAATATTAAAAATCATACCTAAACATAATAACAAAACAGCGTCATATTGGGAACCTCCTTTTAAGACTCTTAACAACGGCATGTTTTACTTCAACGGGTTACCGGAACAATAAGTTCGTAAATAGAGCAGTCGATGTAACAAAGTACAATGACTGATACTGGATGACGGCGGCCCAATTGAGCGACGGTCGGATGTCGCACTTACTGCAATGGAAGGGACGACCATTTTTGTTTTTACCTTAAAAGAATAGCAATGTGTCTAATGGTAAAATAACGCTGCGGGTCATGGAGATAAACATCTAACTGCAAACAGGAGTGAAGTCCAATTTATAGGCTTACTTAGCTACTCCTAAGAACGTAACATCTCTGCAAGAGAAACACGAATTTTCTTTTACGAATTTATTAAAATATTTTTTACGAATTATAAAAGTTGCGATGACATCTCCTCAGTTGAACTGTAGCATCTATGTATAACACATATGTAGAACTATAGTTATACTTTAAATAAATATTGTGGTAATAATTAAATGTCACAAAATGATATAAAAAAAAAATAAGCGAAATACGACGCACTAACTGAATCGCACATTTATCCAGCATTATTCTAGCAATTACGGCACGGACAAAACACGTTAAAACTGTAGAAAATTAATTTATGCTAAATATTTTCTTCTTTTATTACTTTAAAATTATTGTGTCTTATTTTCATGAATAATTTGGTAAAATTTATCTCGCATTTAGTGAAGAATATTCCGTATTACATGAAAAATTTCTATTGCACAGTAACTATATACTTTGTTCTAATAACTGCACTGTAAAAGTAAAAACAATCGAGGTTCAACTATCAAAACTACCGAGAGAGAAATGGAATGTATCCACAAGTGAGATAATTTCGATTTCCTTTTATAGAAAGTAACACTATTTTGATAGTTAAAGTAAGCATCTTAACGAGCTAAGATTTGACGAATAACCAGTTAGTCAATAATAGGCGCAGAGCCAGATAATTAATACATGAATTGAACTTCCGATATAAATTGCTTGATTATTTATTAGCAACAACTATTTGAGACTTCTAGTTCTAAGAACTAGACGAATAAAATTATGAGAGCACACCTACTGGTTTCCAATTAGAAATTTTTCCATCGGCATTGGAACCTTGCTAATGTACAAACTATTTTATGGATTAATTAATGATAGTAATTAGGGACAAAACTTTAAATCGGCGTACACGATAAAAACGAAACCTTTTCATGAATAAAATTAGAGTTACATTAACCCTTTTTTGTATAAATAAATAGGACATCTATTTGAACCAGGTGGCTATATCGATTTTGAATAGACTTTCACACAAATAATCTTACCTAAATGATTACATCGACTTTTATAATTTTTTCACAAATCATTTATATAGACTATATCAATTTTAAACACTATTTTACGTAGATGAAAATTTAAATGAAAATCTAACAGCGCAAGACCAGGTATTTATAAAAATCTGGATTTTTTATTGTTAAACACATGTCGACATATGTTTTACGATACCATAATAGCCATCACAATTGTGAATAAATCATAAGTTCATTTACATTTATAAGTATCATTTATCCGCTAGAGAATTCTCCACAATACAAGCAAAAGAACGTGGGAATCTCCACGCACTTGAATGATTCTATCGAATTGCATTATACAACACAATTACAGACAAGAAATAAAAACAACTACTGCTGAAAGAAAAAACTGCATAAATCCCTTTTTGTTACAAATAAAATATCACAAAAACTGAGCAGTAACAATAACTTTACACGCATAAACGTGAAAACTTAAATAGTACATCAAGATATTAGAATAAAAAAAATGTAAATATATCACGTATATTCTGTTCCATACTCTGCATTTATGTAGAATTCTTATTTAGCGTCATTAACATGATTTTAAGAACAAAATATTATGTATTTTTCTTTTAAGGAAAATCTTTTCAAGAATAATTATGGCTCCCCTATTCATATGCATATAATAATTTTACTTTGGATTTAAATGCCGTTTTAGGAAAAATTAAACAATAAGAATAGATGTCTGTCCTTCAGTGAAAATCTTTTTGAAGGAAATTATCTAAAAAGCTTTTAAAATTTAGCGCCGCTGCATAAAATCTACTTTGGTATGCATATTAATTTCTTACATTCATCTGCATAGTCTCCTTCACTTATGCTTCACGCATCAAAGAACCGAGAGCCTGATGTAGACATTTTCGCATAACGATACCATATTTACGACCGCCATCTTTCAACAGTTTTGACTAATAAGCTCACGAAAATAGAGAAAAAAAAAGCGAACTATTTTTATGGTTGACGTCATCTAAGGAACACGGCAGACGTTAATTTCATTCAAGAACAATTTTTTTTATTGTATGAACGCATAAATTACGCTACAGGGAATCCTCGACTTACGACGTTTCGGTTTACGTCGTTTAAGGTTACGTTCAAAAAAATTTTTGACACTATTCCTCAAACATACATTAATTGTTTTCCGGTATAGAAGAATTCACTTGTCGCGAGTAGAATTGATCTATATCTACTCTATATACAAGATAGAAGTAGAAAAATATGTCTCGACTTACGTCGTTTAGATTTACGTCGCGTATTTCGAGAACTTAACATGCCGTAAGTACGAGGAATGCCTGTTTCGTAATTGTGTCGCTAATTAATAATTGAATTGTTTATTTTGGTTAAAATCAGAGTACTTCATTGCAAATATATTACGTGAGATATTTTTGATCGACAAATAATCATTGCGTGTATTATTGACAATATAAGTTCTAAAGAAGAAATCCAATATGTATTAGTCAACGTTATTATACGGGGTACAATAAAATTTTACGAGGCAATGCGCGTCAAAGAAGCGGCGGTGGGAAGGTAAATAGCATCAAAAATTCAAATGCGTGCATCCTCCAACGACCCAGCTACCCTATTCCGACGCACCTGTGGGGCTCGCTCTGCAGGGGTCCGCGCCCGTACCACGGAGCACAATGCATACAAGTAGTCTTGTCTTACTTACTTGAGTACCTCCATGTAAGGGACGAAGTGGAAAGGCAAGGCGTATAAGGAATGACCAGAAACATGCGTATTAGATCCACACGGTCTACTACATGCTGTAAAAATGTTTATTTTTATAGAAAAAACTTTTGTTTTTATCAAACAAGTAGAAAAAAATATCCACTTACCACGGAACACTAAGCAAACGGAAAAATAACAAGGAACCCTTTTCCTAATAGTCTAATCAAACATGTAACACTTAGTTACATGATTACGAAGTTTGCTTGCTAGACAGTTCGATCAAGAAGGTACCATCACAATCCTCATAATCCGCTGTACAGCAGTACTTGTGTTTCGGTTAGAAAAGTGCAGTTGCCAGCGACACTTAATACGAGGCGACCATCTTAGTCCGCACTCCTCAGGAGTAGTAACGCGTCAATGCAAAACGGCAGGCAGGAATTTGGTTCTGTTTGTCATTTAACATCAAATGGCCTGCACTCTTGTTTGCTACTTCTCCAACTTAACAAATGTTGAATGAAACTAACTTATCCGATATGTAATTTTTTATGAATATATGTATCTAGTCAATATAGAAAGTGACTGTAATCTGTGCACTTAATCCGCTACATCGTAGCGACCTGCAGTAATACGCCTTTAGTTACTGTTCAAGCTAGGTACTCATTATTCCTTTGAGCCCCATCGCTACAGCTTATGAATCTTCATACAATGATACAACGTTTGTGATCCATGTCCTTACCTTAAGCCCATTTCTCGAGGATGTCGTTACAGTTATAAAGTTCTGTAGGATTTCGATGAAATGTGAAGCCTTTTTGTTTCTGTTTTGTTTGTGAGAACATTTATGCATGTAGCATGTAAACCATCAGATGGTAAGCAGTCGCAGCCCATAGACATCCACGTACAAGCACAAACACGATCGAAATCCTATCTAAGCTCGAACATAGATACGTCCCTGCTCCTGAGGACTAAGATGGTCGCCTCGCTTCTAAGTGTAGCCAAGAACCGCACCTCTCCAACCGAAACATAAGTAATGCTTTACAGGGGATTATGAGGGCGGCGGTGGTACCTCCCCGGTCGAACTATAGTTCCCCCACCTTTACAGAAATAATAAATAATACTGAAATAGCAAACTGTCTTGCAATGCAAGCGACCACGTCTATTCATGGGTATCTGAAAGCAACTGCAAATAGAACTTACAAGAATATAGGAATTCTACTTGAAGTTGATCAAATGATTATTTTTAATAATAATAAAACATTTTGAATTTATACATTTTACTATGCAACGGGTACTCACGATCAAAGTTGATTTTCAAAAGGGTTAGAGAAATTCCCAAAGACAATTATCAAAAATAAATATCATGATTGATTGCCGAAACTTCTAATTAGCATTTTACTTCACCAACACCTAAAGATATTTCACTAAACTCCTAATACATAAACGCTAAAAACAAGTTTTCCTTATATTACTCTATCAACGTTCAAATGTTATGACAGGAAGACATAAATAATTATATTGATATCTGTTAGCAATACTACCAATCATATTAATGCATAATCCAGTCAAAACAACAAAGGCTATTATAACATAATAACATCAATTAACACGAAGCAAATTGTATGTACAGTTGCAACAATTTTACGATCGAAATAGGAAATTACAACAATGCCGTCGAGTAGCTCGTTTCCTTCAGAATTCTTATGTTGTATCGAAAAAAGTGAATTGCGTTTAGTACATAAGTCGTTAAGCGGTTCCGTCTGCATGCTCTCTTGGGGAAAATTTAAGTTCCCCCTGTTTTCTGTTTCCTCTGTTTACCTTCGTAGCTTCGTAGCTAAGAGAGACAGGAAGCGAGGTGAATACCCCTCAATTGCAATGCGAGAAATAAAATTCCGCTATCGTCTTACAGAAATACGTTTGCGCTTTCGTACAAACGCTACCAATATGTAATTAAACAATATGAGAGTATTTACATGTTTGCGCATTACTACTTAGTGTTACGATTCCTATTCGTTTTCGACTATCGCTCCTCAATTTTCATATCAGTCATAAGACCTTTTTGAAACTATTAAGATTTTGTAAGATATTCTAATACTGGCAGTCGTGCCATAAAATTGAGTTTTACTATCACAAAATGGAAGTAGAAACTAACCTGCAGTTCATCTGATAGTGGGTGGTTACCGTCGCTTTTCTATATACCTGTTCAAATAGAAACAAGAGTCCCACCAAACGTCTATCACTAAATATATGATGTAAAAACACATACGATATTTATATACGTATGCCATGTATCAAAAACCAAAACCAGATTTAACCTGATAACCCAGTTTTGTACCAAACATTAAATTTATCCAAATCAATGAACTAAAGTATTTATATTTATCAAAATACAAAGGCTGGTTGAGTATTTTCATGTAACCTATTTTCAATCAGGTAAATTTAATCGGGATTTAATTTGACCGAAACATGACTTCAATAACCGAATGACCCATTTCTGGTCAGTAAAACGTGTATGCGATATTAAATTTCAATATAAAGGAAATGACTGGCGTAATAATTAACAACTTTAATTATATCTTATACCTAGACAACCTACTTTACGCTATGTAATGATTGTAATATAAGTAAGAACATGTACTTTGAGTTAAGGAGTTATGTGTTGTTTTCTTTAAGAACAAGAAGAAAAAGAGTGATTGTTTAGACTTTACCTATTGAGATTTGTGTATTTTTTTACATAACATATTAAAATAAAGTAACTTACTACTTCAATACGCACCAAGGGCGCGCACTATAATTCATGTTGTTTTAAATCTATGATTGATCGACTTAATATTCAACGTTGTTCATTTAATACGTAAAAATGCTCTTTTTAAAACAGATACGGGAGCTTTCGGAGTTAGTCATTTGTCAGTACCATCCAATAACATCCGACAAGTCACCAAGTGAACTGCACTTCCTTGTTAACTCGCATCGACAAGGAACCCTCCAGTCACGTCCATGTATCGATAAGTATGCTGTCCTACACGCTTGCTTTCCGCACTCGGATTTGTCAATTGTCGATATGTATGAGAAGCACATGAATCGTTGCCTTGAAAGTCCTATGCTTGCCTACTTACTTGTTACTAGGTACATAACGCCAAACCTGCTTCAATTTTTTTATGAAATCCTTTTTTGTCATTAAAATACATACTTAAAAGTTGGTACATCTGATGTCCATAAGTAATCAATAACTCCCATGAACGTGTACATCCATTTTTTTTTAAATTATGTCAGAAAGGTAGAAAACAAGCGTGCAGACCATTTGAAATTAGGTGGTCGCTGAGATCATGAACAACAAAAATCTCAATTTCAACGTAATTGATCCAGTCTTAAATCATATGTAGATGTGTTGCTACTCCTGAGGACTAAGACGGTCGTTTCGCTCTTAAATCTAACCAGCAACAGCACTTCTTAAACTGACACATAGTGATCGCTTTACGACGGATTATGTAGACAGCGATGGTACCTCCACGGTCAAACTATAGTTCCACTCCTTAGTAATAAGAATAAAAATAGAAATATTCAGTGTACAAAAAAGGCTTACATAAGTGAAGTTCTATATTGTAATTATAATTATGTATACAATAATATCTTATATTATAAGATACCTTGGTGCTCGAGTACAATCTTCTTATAACCGCTTTGAGCGGCTCGGTAGATATAAAATTAATTCTGGCTCTTTGTCCACCGAGGTACTCGTACAAGTCTAAACAAACGCAACCATTGTCCAACGTGACCAACAATGACATAGCGCGCGTGTTTCTCGTAGTAAAAGTAGACGCACACAATACCCCGATACCTATTCGATTTGCTTTCCCTTTTATATTACCAAATACAGATAATAAATGTCACTATATTCACTATAATTCCTTATAATATGTTGTTATCAGCTATTACAATGCGCGGAACATAAAATTCAATAGTCATGGTGTATGAATTTAAAGTTGAATAGAAATACAATTAAGGTAAAATGTTTCCAATTTGATCTGGTAACTCAGTAAATGGTAATTGTAAACATTTTACTTGAAAAATTAATAACCATAAATGACAAATGGTGTAAAAAAAATAAACGACGTGACAAATTATTTCAAGGAATTTAGGCCACTCATAAAATTGAGGATTTGTCGCATGTATGCATAATAATATACATAAATATGTGTAGCTATAGAACGATCCGAAACAACTAAAGCTAATGCTATTAACATGATTTTTAATAGTAAATTTGAATTATGCCTCTGTTTTCACGTACTTTATTAAAATTCTATAATCCATATAGCTAAATCCTTGTACAAAGAAGAATAAAGAAAAGTGAGTACGACAGGAAACCTAAATATTGTTATTTTATTACAGTTAATGTAAAAAACACATAGGTTAAAACATTAAAGTCACAAAAGGAAAAACCATGACGTTTACTAATTTAGAATTCATTACTACACCCATTAGTGTATCTCCAGACGTGACGCCTATTCACTTTTATCTTCATAATTTATCCTTTGAAGTGAAAAGGTTTTGACAGGTAACGCTTTGAACCGATACTTAAGAGCTAATCGCTTAACATATATGGTGACCACATTCTGATATGTACACAATTATTGAAGATAATAAATATTAATTACTGAACTTATTTAAACGCAACATTTAACAGGGAAAAATGTACGTTACTTAATCTATTTACCTTTGACCCGAAAACGTTTAAAGTACAAGAACAAGCAAATCTATTTTCTGAAAACGCAGTATATGCCGATGCAGAGGCGAAAAGATAAAATCGTGGTAAATCTTATTCGTAAAAATTTTAATATTTTTCGTTTCAGAGTGAAATTTTATTTACATTTTCCATCACTGCTTATATGAAATTACATTAAATTTAAAATAACCCTTTTTATAATACATCGGCGGTCATAATTATGTGCATCGTAATTATTATTAAAGAAACAAGAAAGCTACATATATATGTATATGTGCGTAGTTCGGTCTTTTCATTCAATGTTTATTTTGTACAAATATAGAGCGGCTGCAAATTTTATGCTATAGGCGCCGCATTGCAAATACGCCTTGCAAAAAGAATATTGACATCCTGTATATGACGTCTAGTAGGTATAACAAGATATCTCCATTTACTCAAAACTGCTTTATAACTACAAAAAATCTTGTATTAAAACAAAACTTTGTTTTTATATTTTTCTTTTTAAAGGCGACCTGAGCGTAACAAATTGTTTTTGAATGGAAGTGAATTAGTTAGTAAGGTTTAGTAGATATCCACATTCTTTAATGTTACAAGAGTAACGAGTGTATAAGTTATCTAATATTAAAAGTCTGCTGGAGCCCATAAATATAAACGTCGAATCTCAAACACGAATTAAGGTATATCTAAGGTAGAACGCAGATGCGTTGTTATTCCTGAAGACTAATATGGTCGCCTTGCACGTAAGTCTACTACTTTTATACTGTTTTTGATCATAATGTGCCACAATGTCAAGGAAATTTTATTTCAACCCCGTGTAAAGCTTGCACCGACACATTTTTTATTTGCCATTTATTTACAAAGCCGACGGTGCAGTTACTATTTCAGTAAACTTCGTTTTATAGCTTCTGAGAATCAATTTCTCCTAATGACTAGTCTGTAACACGTGGTCATCCGTTCTTGTAACTCATTCCACTAATAGCTTGACATTACATACCCTTTAAAATGTCGTCATGACGTGTCACCTGCAACTTATAAAGGATTCATTATTAATAACATACATATTAGACAGGATGAACGTTATTTTATACTTTCAGTCTACTTTTCTATATAATACAATAAGCATCTCAAAGATATTGCCTTGTGAAGATGACTTTTCATGTTCCAAATCAACAGATTTGAAAATGAATCATGTACTTACTTTGGTCAACCACCAAGGCTTACTCGAATCTTAGAGTCATATTTAATTGACTATAATCGGTTCATCCAAACTCAACAAACAGACTCAAGATATGAAGAGTATGACGCGGAGAGACACACAAGTAATTATCTGAGTACAAAAAATACACTGTCCTATCTTATTAATTGCTATGCCTACTTTGTAACCAGTATCTCTCGACTACCTCTAACACAAATTACTATAGCCCTAAACCAAATATTTACGTAGAGATTTAAATACTATCACTAAACTATCAAAGAACATCTGGCAAAGGATGTCAAGATTCTAATTTATTTGTATGAAGCAAACATCGTCTGTCTCCGCAATGCTTAGTTCCGGTACGTAAGGCCGTTTCATTGTAAAAGCGAGTGCGCGTAGAAATTAAAAAGTTTAGTCACGTGCCGGTATTACAAATTAGTAACGATTCATAACAAACCGATTACAGCATATCTGAACGCGCTTCACTTTTACTCTTTCATATTGCGACATCTCACGACATACCGTGTCATTATATTCAATGCGAAGGAGATCAATGATTCGCAACGTTTCATTACCATAATGACGTTTCAACTTCCTACAGACGATAAACCTTTAATTTTGTTTTAAAAAATATGCTACGTGTGTGGCTCGTCTCGACAGATGTTTCTGTTTAGTTTGTTGTCGCCAAAGAAATGTATTATTATGTACAGAAATGAGAAAGAGATGAAACAGCGAGTGGCAGCGCGGTACACAGTAGCTGTTTTCACTTTCGTCTGCGATGATAAATGACGCTATTAACAATTCCGTCCGTGGGCAGGATGTCACGTCGCAGCTTCCGCGTTTGGTAGACCTCAAGCACGGCTTGCGGTAGCGACTTACGCGGCCAATGCGGCTGTCTTTTCTGTACAAATGCACATAATAAAATCATGAATGTATTTCATTAATCTTGTTCTAACATTATAGATTAACACCACATTTTTTCGATATTTCCTCAGTCAATTACGTATAACGTATAACGTACATAAACAAATTAGACCGTTTTAATGAAACTTAAAAATATCGTTTAGACTGAGGAAACATATAGGATTTAAATTACTATGTTTTAAAAGATTCATAAATATAATATTTCACTTTAAAGTTACAATTACTTTATCTATATAATTAACATAATTTTGTAAACGTAGCACCACCCAAGCATAAACTCAGCCATGATTTTATATACGTACATATTTACAAGACATCTTATACTTTTATTTTGTCCCTTCAAGATCAATTGGTATTAAAAAAGGTAGAGAGGGGTAGTCAGATAAAAAGTGTTTACTTATTAGGATAAACAATTAAAAAACTGCATTGAGAACAAGATATTTTTTTGTATTATTATTGCTCTGCTGATCTTACATCGAGGTCTTTCTAGACCTATCTACACTTTGAGGTATACAAAGACCTCAAAGCAAAATAAGTACATAATTAAATGGACACGTTTTTAAGATGTATGTAGCCTTAAATTAAATGTGTGTTACCACAAGTGGCCGCAGCCGCAAGTTGCATCGTTAGAAAATTTATACCGACACTTGTCGAGTTCTAGTCAATGCACGTGCGACAGTGTCCACTCGGCTTTACTCTCTTGGTAAGTTTACTGACAATTACTTTTGGCGACAGCAATAATAATTAATGTGAATGCTTCGAAGCTCATTATAATTCTATCTTGGCTTGAAAAGAAGGATGAGTGGGAGGATGATGTACTTTCTCGGAAGTCTTTTTTGCATTTACTATGTACCGGGTACTCACGATTAACGATTTTTTTAATTACCGACATTTCAATCAGTTGCATGGCACGTTTCGGCTAAACTGCGGTGGCGTAGAAACTGTTGACAAATGCTAATGCTTGATTAATCAATATACGGGCTAAAATGTGTAAATGTCACGATTATATTACTTTAAAATGTTTGATTATTTTGTAAACGGATAGTTAAAAAAAATGTTATTTGATAATAAGAGAAGTAAAATTAATTATTTCTCCGAGATAAAACATCGTCGAATGTTTTTGTATATTTGAATAGATTTTATAGTACTTTAATTATGAGTACAGATTTTTCTGCCGTTTCATTTGCAGTTTATTTAAAATCAATAACTCGAATTTAAAATCAGTGTCATAACATAATGTATAGTGATAATGATTACAAAATTTATACATATACTTGAATGATATTGATTCACAGTATTTTTCCAACAAATGAAGGCCGTGACCATAAGTAAAATGTATCGCATCAATTTATTTACAATGCAATAGAGCTTAGTATTGAGATCTCACCTCTGTGACTCTGAGATCTCTATCTCAGCGTGTGTGGAACCGGATGCCAGCGAGAAGCGAATCTGAGACCTGTCAATTACGTTGAGTAAAAACATGTTGGCACGCGACATTTAAAATTGGTTATTAATAGTATTTTTAGATAAGTATGTATTTTAAACAGAATATATCTTAATCAGGGATAGACTAATGGTAGGATTCCGGGTTTTGAATACGTGGGATACGTGTTAGAAATTAATCATCACTTGATTCAATGTTCAAGGAAAATATCGTGAGGAAACCTGCATAATTGAAACTTTTCAATAAAGTTCTCAGAGGTGTATGAAGTCTACCAATCCTTACTTGACCAACACGATGCACTGCGGCGTAATCCGACGGTTCATTTGAGAGCAGCCTAGAAACGGAACAGATTACTTATTTTAAACACTTGTTACCTAATATAACGAATAACTTCGTACAAGACCTTTTTGAAGTGTTTTCCGCCAGCGTTTGAAAAACTTCCGAGTACACAACATTACACTTCTTTCATTTAATATTTTTGATATATTAAAATTAGTTAATCTATTATCTAAAAAAATATAGTAACCATAAATATACGGAATTTATAAGATCATAGCTGACATTATAATCTTACCGTGTTAGTTGATTGCATCCTATGTTATTGAAAAAATACAGAATTAGGTCTGTAGCATTTACATGCCACATGCATGAACAAACAAACATTAAAATTTTAAAAGTAAGTAAACTACGCATGACATTACTTGAAAAGGTAAACTTTAATATGGAAATGTTAAAGTGGAAGAAATATGGGCATGTCTTACAAACTAGACACACACTTGCTCTTAGCACGGATACAATTTATCTATTAAGAACTAGTGGACTCAGCGGACGTTGTCCCACTCTAAAAAAAATCTACAAGTCATATTTTACGGAAAGTATGCCACGTTCTATTAGATCCAAGTTCAGAAATATCAGCTTAGCATTCGATTACAGTGCCACCTATTGGGTCAAATTGAGAATCTAAACCATTCTCGGATCCACCTAAAGAATTCTTTAAAATCGGTCCAGCCATTTAGGAGGAATTCAATGACATACATACGCACAGAAAAATTATATATGTATAATTTTTTGCTAAGATTTTCATTAGTAAATACGATGTATATTTCCTACTTTTTACGTAGTTTTTTTTTAATTCCAACAGTCATGACAATTACAAAAGTAACAAAAAATATAAAGTTTGTGTGTGTGTACATGCATAAACACACAAATAAATAATAAATTAAAAGTACCATAACTGTATTATAATACATACTAATATTTTCTACTTTAAAATGTAATGAGAATTTTCTTTGATATCGTATTAAATCTCATTCAAACTTATTTAACAATTTCCTATGCAAAAACCAAATTAATTATTCATGTATGATCGTTCCGTTGCGTAGATTTTATCTATGGAAAATTATTTAAGACAGGCGTGAAGACACTACTAATCTAATTTATAACGCGCTACGGTATTAATAATTCTTACATCAAACTGTTCAAAAAGTGACTAATTTTTATTGTTTTTTTTTTCTCCCATGATCAGAACAACGTAATGTTATAAAATGTTATCTTTCATCGCAACACAAAAAATGGGCAACAACTAAAATATCTAATTTAAAAAGTAGGTACCTACCTGATAATAAAAGTCCGTAATACTTAAATAAATTTACAACAAAAATAAGAAACTCTTCCCTACTTTAGCATTAGAAGCTAAACTTTCGTTACAGTGGGTTAGAAACGGTGCCAGCTTAATTGAGCAGATAGCGTAATTACTGTAAACAGGCTGAAAGTGATTAAACGATAAAAACCTAGTCCATAGGCCGTGGTTCCTGCAGCGACGGCGCCAGTGGCATTCCGAGACAACTTTCATGAATAGTAACTGTCTGGTTCAGTAAAACTGTCACATATAATATAGATATCTCTGTTTTTGATGAGCCATTAGCGCGCCTTGGGGATAAAATGGACTCGTATTGCGCGACGGCAAACGGCATGATGCTCGACTGAATACTGTTACTTCGTCATACATACATTTGCACATATAAGAGAACTATAGTGTAAAAGTGGGAGAACTATTTTTCGACCGGGGAGTACGACCTCCGCCGTCATAATCCGCCGTAAAGCATTACTTGTGTTTCGGTTGGAGAGGTGCGATTGCCGGCTGTACTTTGAAGCGAGGCGACCGTCTTATTGCTCAGAAGTAGCAACGTATCTACGTTCGAGCTCAGATAGCATTTCCGTCGTGTTTGTGGTTGTACGTGTATGTGTGTGTGTGTGCGTGTGTGTGTGTCAAAAATTAAAATAAAAGGAATTCAAAATAGTTTATTCATAGCCAAATATGTATATGGGCTGCGACACCTTAACATAAGGCGGTTTGCATGCTCCTTTACTATTCTTCCCACATTCTGACCCTACCATGACCCTTTCCAGCATCGCTCTTTACTCTATATGTATTTTTATTTATACATATAATTATTAACAAAGCTCATCTCTTTTGTTTGACTTTATTTTAATTATTGCTTTTCTTTACTTATATATTTTTTTCAATGACCCTCAATTTCGATGTTTCACATTTGCCAGCACTGTCGTGACTATACCATTTCTTTCCTCTTTTTTCTTGTAATTAAATTTTATCTGTGTTTTGTATTTGAGGAGAGTAGCAAACAATTTATAAGTCGCTGCCACATCCACATCCAACCTCAAACAGGATTGATGTCCTTCTCCTGAAGATTAAACTTGTCCCCTCATTTCTAAGTGTAGTCGGCAACCGTACATCTCCAACTTAAATATTCTTTATAACAATTCCTAAACTGATTATAATAAAGTAAGGTCATTAGTGGTACCAGCCCAGTCGAACTATAGTTCTACCACCTGTATTAATTCTATGAGATTAATTCTGTGCTATGCTAATAAAAGTCTGGTGTGGGCAGGTTGAAGCGGACTGGCGCCAACAACATTCCTGCCAAGCGGCAACTTTCATGAATAGAAACGTGATAGTCCGTGTAGTGTGTGAAATAAACAATACCATGACTTGTGAACATTGTATTTTATTTTAATTATCTCGTTGGGACATTTCAAATATTTTTGTGATTGTCTAGTGATTCCTGTGACAAGAGGAAAGTGACTGACAAACCCAAATATTAACGCAGAGCCAAATCGGCTGAACTTTGTTTTTTTTAATTACTTCCAGTATGTCTTGATAGGTTAGAAATGAAACCGCATGATTTTTGTAATGTATTGTAACACAATCTTATGCGAGTAAAACGCCGGTCAAAAACTAATGTGAATGTGTATTTTAACACTTTTATCTTACCCTAGCCTGTAGCTCCGTCTCTTTAGCATAGTCCAATTACGAATATAAAAAAACAATTTATTGTCTATTCCTTACTATAAAAAAATTATATTTAACACTTTCCCTGCGCCGTACAACACTCTTGTGTATTGCACGACGCGACGCGTGCGGCTTGTACACACCTGTGTTGTACTTACAAATCGGTATGGATTGCGGGCGAACAAAAGTGCTATGTTTACGTCGGCGCTATAAGACCAGAGGCGGACATTACGTCTATTATTGTAGATGACACACAGATGCTAAAATACAATATTTCACTGAATTGTCGGCGCATCTTAAGTGTAGAGAACCTCCAGTTTATTGCCGCCTCCCGCAACGCAGACCCGATCTAATATGTGGGCGCCGAATTCAAACTGTTAATGTTTACTTCATAAAAAAATAATTACAGTAATGTACAAAGTTTCGGAGTAAACTTAAAATAGTCTATTTTGAGGAATGGTTGTGAGGTCTACGTGCTGGATATGTCTGTGCCTACGTCCATAAATCCTACGAGACAGAGTACCATTAAAGTCCTATGAGTACAAAAAGTTTTTAACAAAGCAGAGACATTTATCCGCCCGCAAGTACTTCAACAGGATATCTATACACGTTTTTGTTGTGTAGGCGCTATTTATTGTAAACACTGCCTAAATACAAGCTTTACCAACGCACTATTCAAATTGCATACAAGTAAATTACAAGGTTAGCGCGCTTAATTTGCAACTACTGTTAACACTATACAGCGAGCCAGTATCAGATTATCACGACTAATTCCTTGTAAGATAATAAATTGCAAAGTGCTTCGGAGAGGTATATCATGAAGTATCGTGAACATCAGCATCGATTCCATGGGTGGAATAAGGAGCAGTTTCTATCTACGTCTGATCTGACTCTGACCCCAAAGAATCTGCCTCCAATGCTGAAAAGGCAGCTCTTTCCCCCAAAGCATTTATTTTTTGAAGTGGATTGCAGATGTAATAGGTAGCGGAGTATTTTGTATGACTGCATTCTCGTCCATTATTCCTAGATGAATTTGTTAAAAAATGTTTATCACAAATACAAGCTTTTATAGACGGAGCGTCGGCTTTAAATGAACTTTTAAATGCAATAAAACGGAACTGCTACGTCTACAATACAATCAAAGCAACGATCGTCATTCTTGCTTGAAATAGAAAAAAGAGAACCGTACTATAGGTTACTTCACTATCTATTGTTTACCCAGCACTTTGTGAAAAGTCAGACCATTCATAAAGCGCAGTTATCTTATGTAATTGTTCGATCTAAACGGCTTTCTATATTAAAATTATTTTAAAGACTAATGCGTAGCTGGAGTTAAACATATTTTAAAAAGCTTACATAGCAAATTATTACTTATTACATAATGGTATGTTATATACAATATTCCACCAACTTGCTTTAGATCAGTATTCTGGACTATGCTCTAAGCCTTCTCTATGTACGATAGCCCAGCAGTGGGACATAAAATGAATTGCCACCATTTAATGACCAATATTCTTCTGTAATCGGGAAGAGGTGTTATTTAACTTTTTTTTTCATTTGGATTCGAATTTTAGTTTTATTTAACTAAATATAAATTATAAGACCGTAGAAATCACAATTATTGAGCATAACGGCTGTAGATGTTCATAAACGTCGTAGTGCATTACCCAGATTGATAAGATTCATAAACTAATTACTCGGTTCAACTGCACTTGTACAAATGCATGGATCACTCTGGACTTTGGCACATTTAAAGATGATTAAAGTACGATTTGAGTTATGTGACAGAGACGAGCTACCCCTACACGCGCCAAGATAGGAAACAGCGGCATGTACACTCACGCTATATGAAATGCGGCTTTATATCATGACAAAAAATTCGAATAACAAAATGATGCTTGAAAATGTAAACTGGCTTATTTTTTATATATGTTCGAGAGCAAGCTACTACTAACGTTTTGAGATATTTCTGTGTGTGATATATTTTTCGGCTTATTTTCCAAGCTTAATAAACTTGCAATGCAATCATAATCTGCCTACAAAATTATTCTTGACAGTCAGATAAGTGCGAACATGTCTTGTGCTTATTAGATGAACCCAGCCTAATATAATATTAATTATATTGAGTTCGATAAGGATCCTATGTATGCACCGACCACGAAAACATCTTGTTGGTTGGTTTTATTTAACTTACCATCCAACATCTAAATTATACTAGACGTAGTATAAGTGCGGTACACGATTTTTTTAAAGAAGAGACGTTTATAGTTTATGGTAAAAACACGAGTAAGAAATAATTTTACTATAATTATTTGAACCGTTGCATAAATTTACTATGTTCGTATAGAAGTTATTTTTAAATATTTATACTCGTAGTGTATTTATTTACTCACAAATTTGTGCTAAATACGAATATTTGGAGACTTACGGGAGCCCTAATCATTATCATTACTTTAAAAATGAAGCTATCACTTCTTTTAAATTCTTATCTTTCCAAGTTCCACTCAATTGGCATCTATTTATAAAATCAAATTATACAAATAGAATAACAGACAGCGGAAAGGATTAAGATTATTTCTAACATTGTTAAATTCGTTGTGAGTGAATAAATCGAAAACAATATATTTCTTGATTGATTTGATCGACATGATTAATTATCGATATTATGTTTGTTTCTGAAAAGGTGATCCACGCAAAGATCAAGTTTCCAAATAAGAATAACATTTCATTCGGAAGAATATATTAAGTTAATATTACAGAGAGCTTCACGAGTAAACAAAATGTTCCTATTCATTTGATGTAATTACGTTTATAAGAGGTGAATTCTTATCTAAAGACCCATTGCCCCTATAAATCTTATCAATTAATTAATTCTTCTTGCCATTACGCTTAAAAGATCGTGTAGTTGATTTACCAAGCTATCGTTCCTCGTGATTGTGTAAAGTGGCCATGAATTCGTAGTATCCGTACGCATTTCGTAATACAATAACAACATAAAATTGTTTAATAACTACAACCACATAACTATGTTACTTGTGTACTCGATACGACTAAAGTAAGTATTTGTTAACTCCCGACATAAAAATACAAGTGTTATATGAAGTTATGTATCTGTAGGTATATCCGAATATCCGTGAGCTTGTCTTCATAGTACCTTAATGGGTGTACCCATTTTGGTTTTAACCGACTTCAAATGGAAGAAAACTCTCAATTAGTTGTATTTTTTATATTTTTTAACACTCCGTCATTTATGAACCCATTTGAAAAATTATTTTTATTTTATTCGGAAGTTTATATTTCCTGTTTATTTAAGGAGAAAGTATCAAAAAATAGGGTAACATTGGAGGAGCTTAGATGAAAATTGAACAATGTGTCTATTGACGTATGGAGACAAACAAAATACATTTGAAACAAATTAGCATCCCTAATGGTAAAAAACAGGAGATACAATTTATTTTAATTCGGTTTTTTTTATTAAAATTATTATTTATAAGCACTAATATTGAAGGTGAAATAATTTTAAATATTAGTAGTTAATAAAATAATTAAAATAGTAACCTGCTATTTCTCTAACTAGTCAAACCATTTTTGGTACTTATTGCATATATTCATACACACATTCATTCATAAATACTTACGTGTACGTGTAAATCGGAGAAATACTTTTAAATAATATTAAATTTAACATTTAGTGACGTAATTTTGTAATCTTCCGTTGCCATAACACATTCATATTATTCAACAAAGTTTAGACTTTGCAATGAATTGCGCAATACATATAACTATGTGAATTGGTATTACTATCATTTATTATTGTATTATCGGTATGTCACATGAGCTTTGCGAGCCGTAATCAGCTCTACCTTGCTTTATCAAGAAGAGTAACCTGAGAACTGTGACTATAACGCACAGTCTATTAATACATTCCTATCTCTTTATTTAATAACATATTCTCATTAAATAGAAAGGTTACAAAGAACCTATTACAATAGTCCACTCGAACGCACTTGAACTAATCTTTCTAATATTGAAAGAAGAAACCCGAGTATATTTTTTTATGTGAGAAGAGCAGCAAATGAGCATGCATACCGCCTGATTTTAAGTAGTAGCAGCCCATACACATTCACCTACAACCACAAACACGACCGAAATCCTATCTGAGCTTGAACGTAGATGCGTTGCTAGTCCTGAGGACTAAAATGGTCGCCTCGCTTCAAAGTGTAGCCGGCAACCGCACCTCTCCAACGGAAGCTCAAGTAATGCTTTACGGCGGCATATGAGGGCGGCAGTGGTACCTCCCCCGTCGAACTATAGTTTCCCACCTTTAAATAGACCTTTCTCATTAAATATAAAGGCTACAATGAACATATTACAATAGTCCACCCAACCGCATTTGAACAATTCTTTCTAATATTGAAAGAAACTCAAGCATATAAATAAATTTAAAATATTGTATTAAGAACAAAAAGTATATATTTATTTTTATAATTTACTGATAATATTTGCCCCATAAAATACAAAGTACTATACATGAGAACAGATAAACACCTTAAGCAACAAACATAAATAAACAATAGCTTCTTGCATTGTATCGTGCGTAAGTATTTGGTTTTATCGGTGGAGATTTGCACACAATGTTTAGAAACAAACGGTGTATGTTTTGCTTTCACGCCTCGCGACTGAGTATTACTGTTATCGCAATGTTAGTGCGAATAAATAAAATTCAAGTGTCTATCTGTGATTTCAGAATAACTGTCATACTTATTCTTAAATCATTTCACATTTGTCCCCCATCCATCCACATCCACCCATCACCATCCCATCCCATTCCCATCCATTTTCCACTGCTTCTCCTTTTCCTTAAGTTGGCTGGAAGAGATCGCTGCCTGAGCGATAAGTCCGCCTATTGTGTACTAAGTTGTGAAATTTTGTAAATGTTTGTATCCTACTTCATGGTATGCAATAAAGTATATTCTATTCTATTCTATTCTATTCTAAAATGTATAAAATCTGCGATTATATTACTTTAAAAACAAGACCAGTATACTGCGGCTAACGAAAAAATTGGAGCGTTAGTCGTCGTTAGTCGAACGTCACAGAGCTAACGACCTGCAAATTTTGTTTTATTCATATTTTTATACTATAATGTTTCTATCATAACAAATAATAAACATATATTATCTGTTATATACTTTATTGCGATAGTTATTATTTATTACATCAATACGATGTCATGTTTTATTGTTTTATTTTTATGTTATTATTTGTGTAATTCTGTATCTGTAGCGCCTGCACCTGTAAATCCTACCATATATTATATATGAAATTATATTACTTATCAATAAGGCAAAATTTCAATAAAGCTAGCAATCAGATCTCTACTAAAGGTAGGACTTTCAAGGTAATATCATTGTTCAAACTTCATAGAGATATAGGATTCAATTTTTTTTTCGTTACAAGACATACAAACAAGCATGAGACAACTGGATGCTAAATTGTCTTAACCCTTTCTATCGTCGTGCATAGAGGCGTTGCTACAACTGAGAGAGATGGTCGCCTCACTTGTAACTGTAGTCGGCAACCAAAACTCAACACAACATAAATATCGTTTTACAGTGCATAGTCCAATGCGCTGTATTGGCACGGGCACACAACTATAGTTCGATTGGGGACGTTGGTACCTTCCCGATCGAGAAATAGTTTAACAAAACGAAACACCTTACGAGTCGGTGGTAGTTTATTGACGTTCAAAAAGAATTCTGTAAAGAATCTTGAATAAAAATATTTTGATTTTGAACACATTTCACACGCAACACAGGCCACTTATTACATTTTACGCCATTCATAAATTTTTACTGATAAAATCCGTGCTGTACGATTTACAAGGAGACCATTAGCTGACATATTTCTATTTTACCAAGCTACGTTTTTGTTTTAAGGCATAGATTTAGTGCTGATACTGCGTACTATGAAAGTTACAGCGCAAATGTAACCTAACACAGTGTTTGCTAAACGGTGCCTAATTGAGAATCAATGCTGATGACGATGTAGGCTCGTGTTACTTTCTCAGTGATTATCGGTCAATATTTGTAACGACTGTAAACAAAATGCTAGTGGAGAAATGAGTCGTTTTTTTATATATTCGTCTGAACTCAGCTTTTATAAGTTGTTCTGTGCTGTAATATCTCTGCAAATAAATTTTTTCTTTCGTTCTTTTAAGATGGAAAAGAAAGAATAAATTATATATACATGTAGTTAGTAAAATATTTCATTATGCATACTTTTAACTCAAATCCATTACTTTTCCGTCTGAGTACGTGTCTCAAATTGACAATGTTTTTGCACTTTGGGATGTGTTTACGGCCTAAATTTATATTAAATTTCTACCCTTAAAGAAAGTTAAAATATAGTTTTATAGGCAAAATACCAACACGACATTCATTCATTCATTGTCATCTAAGTAATTCCACTGTTAAGTAATTCTTGTGATTCGATTGGATACGTGTGGTGGCCGACCGCAATTAATAGCGAGGTGAACATCTAAGTTTTAGAGAGTAGCAACATATCTACGTCCAATTGAAGATGGTAGAGCAGTTAGAGCTCGCCCGGGGCGGTACCACCGTAAAGCAACCCTCCGTAAAGCAACATGTTCTTCATGTATTGTGTTTCGGTTGGGGAGGTGTGGTTGCCGTATACACATTATTGGAGGCG
>DWON01000908.1:0-28011 GCA_018251015.1 Phocides pigmalion okeechobee | reverse complement strand
TGGACGTTGTTGTACATAGGCTGCAGTGACCACTTACCATCAGGTGGCCTGCATGCCCGTTTTTTACTCTTCCACAACAAAAAAAAAATTAACAATCACTAATCGTGAGTACCTTCATAGTAAAGGTGACACTATGTTAACGCACCTAAATTACTTTTATAATACATTTTTACAGCACTTTTTATAGTCGAACTATGGTTTGACTGGTACTGCTCGAGTCGAACAACTGTCTTCATAATCCGCCGTGAAGCAACTCTTTTGTTTCGGACCCAGAAATGCGGTTGCCAGCTAAACTTAGAAACGAAGCAATCATCCTAGTCTTTTAGAGTAGCAATGCATCTATGTACAATCAGATACGACTTTATTTTTTTTTAAAGTTGTTTGCGGATGACCGAGAGCTTTACAAACAAAAAAAATGGTAATTATTACTAGTGACATCATAATGGTCCTAATATTATGATGCCTCTACAAGGGATGCTTGTCAAGGGTTTTTGCAAAATGGGCTTATTGACCCTTCTGCTTCAAAATGGATATCTGTCCATAACCTACTCACTCATACAAAAGTTATTGAACGGTCCATGACATGTGTTCCATATCTTACAATTACGTAATTACGTTCATTTAAGATGTGGAACGAATTTTTTTTGGGTATTACTTAAAATTTATGACATGGGGCTCGTCAAAAAAGGTTTAGAGAGCGTTCTTCTTTAAAGCCGACGATGCTGGCGACTCCGGTGGTGTTGCAAATGTCTACAGAAGACAATGACTGCTATCTAGACTCTTCTGCCTTTTCTGTATGTAAGTGTGTACCTTACACGGAAAGATTCTGCCTTTTTTGGTTGGAGTAAGGGTTCTGGCCATTTAGTTATTGCGACCCCGGAAATCGGTAACTCCTAGTGAGTCAAAGTAGTTGTACCTGGAGTATCATCTTGGAGAGTGGTTGTCATACTTTGACTGAAATGGGTCCGATTCAAGGGACGGTCACGTGGTGTTCCTTATTATACAAACTTCCAAAGTCAAAGGGGCGTAGCGTAAGCAAAACAACAGTGTTTCTGCGAAAGTCCCCGACCCTTTGTACATGTGCCTTGTGGTCGTTGGAGATAAGGGATTGCGGCTTTAAGTGGAAAGTTAGGTAGGACACATCTTTGGTAGAGAACTTTATGGAAATCTGTGAGACATGCAGGTTTCCTCGCGATGTTTTGTTTCACCGTTAAAGGTGATTATAATAAACTAATGGTAAAATTTCAAGTTTTCAAACAAGTTTTTCAAGGAAATAACAATAATTAAATAAAAAAATCATTCTATAGAAAAATTACAAATTTGACCAACAAAAAAAATGTACATTAATGACAAAAATACCTTTTGCATGTAATGTGACGTATCAGTTTTCGTTTCTTCCTCAGCAAGCTCTTTCTTTTAATACTTATACTGTGGTAGTGCAGAAAAAATAACTAGTCCGATCTCTTGGATCATCTTGGATGATCCGCCATATTAGCATATCACATATGTATGTAGTTCAGCATGCATTGTCATCCAAAATATGCGTGTATACCAAATTTCAGCTCAATCAGTCAAAGATAACTGATTGAAAATTCAGTTGCAAGATTCCACCCGGACAAACATTGCAAGTCAAATAAAGGCTTGTAATCATTTATGGTATAATACAAAGTTGCATCTCGTCGTTAACACTTAAATGGACGGTGATGCAAGGGGACGGTTTATTTGTGTAACACATGTATATATAGCAGAGAAAAGCCGAAAATTTCAAAGATTTGTGATGTGCTGTTGTAATTGTAACCGTGGAAATCTTGAGTCGATCATTTCTAATAGAGTTCTGAGGTGCGTTCCAAGGATTCGAACCCAGGACCCAACTGATGAGAGGCCAGTATTTTGTAATCCATTACGACTGTTTGAAATTTTCGATGATTCCCTTATATATTAAAAAATATAAACAAGATTAAAATATGTTAAATTATTCCTCGTATGCATTATCAAAAGGAAGCTAGATAATTTGCTTATGTACTTGTATAACTGTATTATGTACATGTATATAAAGCCCACGCTTGACCTCTGTTTATCTACATTACTTCCATGAAACAAGCAAAATATATTATTGTAAACATTAATAATATAGATTAAGCATTGATATTTCAATACGTAATTCGTATTCTCAGATCCAATTAAAAAATCAGTTTATAAACAGCAAACGAGCAGTCAAACTATCAAAACTTCATGTTCTCAATTAGTATAGTTCAACTGAAGGATGTTAAATGGCTTCTGCACCTCATGGATATCCATGTTTAAAGTCAAACAGTACTGTGTCCTGGGTGAGGTCTTGTACGTCTCCACGGCATCAGGCATCTGCCTTGACGACTGAGATCTCCACCTCCCTTGTAAGAGTAGCTGGCAGCCTAATCTTTCCAACAGAAACACGAGAACAATTTGACCTATCGTAAAGATTGGTAATTTTTGTAAACTATTTTTTTTATAAAAAAAGGAAAAAAAAACTGTCTCAGTAAATATTTTTTTTTAATATAGAATGTGTTTACTATGTGGTGTATTTATCTTATTATTCTGAAGATAAATTAAAGAAAAAAAACCGCTAAAGGTAAAGAGATTTATTTTGAACACATTCTAATACAAAACATACCTACATCGTTAATCCGTTCATTACTCACAATTATTATTTTTATTCTTTGGCATAAATACTTAACATAACATACGGAAACGCATAAATTATACATAAAACTATGTAACAGCGCCATCTATCGTCGTATTCACTAAATACTTTTGGCACATTTAAATGTTATTCCTTTCCGTCATAATTCTGTAATAGCTTCTCCGTTTAAATTTAAAACTTCAATTGCGTGTTCTGATGGTGGTCTCCAGCAAGGTATTTCAGCATACAAAGGCTCTGATGTAGTATTGTCTATGACATCTAATTTGGCTTCGCATTTCATTGCTTCTATTGTATAATCTGTCACGGAGAGAGCTCGGTCACCACGTAGTTCCTCAGTACATGCCAAAGATGGCGTTACTGAGCAACGCGTCGATATTGTACTACAATCGTAATTTCTTTGTGGCAAATGATCGTAGTGACACTCTAAAATGCCTAAAATAAAAGAAACAAATTTATCATATATAATATATTTTTGAAATAAAAATATTTTTTTAATATATACGAAAACTAAATAAACGAAAACTTTTAATATTAAACATGATATTAAAATTTAAAACATCATTATGAATAATAAGTAAAGTGAAAGTAAAAAATACGACCAAGTATAATTAAAAAAAAAGGTCCAGTTGAAAGAAAATAAAATAAGTAATTAAGTACCTCTAAAGTTTTCTAACATCATAGGTGAAATTGTTTGTACTACAACTGGTCTCATAAATTGTTTTAAATTTCTATCCAATGTTGAAATTGGTTGGTAATGGCATTTTTCTGATGTTGGCGGATCTGAAAACAAAAACAAAATATGAGATTCAAGTGGCCCATGAGGGGATCGAACCCGCGACCTTCGCGTTATTAGCACGACGCTCTAACCAACTGAGCTAATGGGCCGACACTACATAAGTTGAAATGAATTGTGTGTTGTATAAGATAGCATTTGTATTATTACATTCACCTATCATGGTTTAGGATCGAGGCAAATTAAGTACACAAATAGATTCGTTATATTGTCATGTATTTTACTAACTCGGATTTTTGCGATATCTTGTTTTTACACCAAGCTACCACTATACTATGCGTCTCCTTTATTCTCATAAATATTACTAAGGATTTTTATAAGTGACAATCTATATGTGGATCGCTATTACAGTGAATACGTAGAAATTTATTTTTAAATTATCGATTAAATATTTAGTACAAAAAACCAAGGTTAGTTTTATTCAACTTGTTTCTAAAACTTTTTTTTCAAATATTAAATATATAAAGAATTAAAGGATTTGTTATAATTGTGAACCATTATAAAATATGAAAAGACTTATTTTACAAATATAAGTTATGATTCTTATATTTAACTAAAATGTCACTTTAGTATAAATTCTTAGCTTATGAATAATTCCCACAAAATATTATTTTGTTGTTATTGCTAGAACCTCATTGCGATTTTCCAATAATCTATTTTATGGTTACATCCGTCTATTATTAATAATAGACATAGATATAAACAAACAAAACTATTTTCTATACTATATACTTAGCACGAACAGACAAAGGTTTAGAGTTAGAGTTTATAGCGTTATGATCCAACAAGGAACAGTTTTGGTTGGGGAAGTATTGTGACATGTTATATTTACTAGTGAGGCGATTATCTTTGCCTTCATATATAAATCAGACCTGTATATTTCGAGCGGAGAATTATCACCGCCCCTCACAAATCACCGTGAAGCATTTCATGTATATCATTTAGATAGGTACGGTTTTCGGTAAAATTATCAAGCGAGACGACTATCTCAGATCTCAGGAGTTACAACGCATTTGCATATGATCTCAGCAGCATCCACGAATTTACTCTTTTGGGATGTATATGGAAGTCCATGAACTGCAACGTCTTAAAATTAGGAAACGGGTATGCTTGGAAAATTCCTAATTAAAAAAGACGAAAAAGAAATTAACATTTACGATAAATGTTTTTAAATATTTACCTGGCAGCGGCGTATGGAAGATACTCCTCACGTAAGGTGGTGGAACATCATTGTTATCAATCATTACTTGCATCCGAATATCGTTTATTTTCCTCACATCTTCATACCTCGGTCTCTTACATCTTTCGACCATCACTATTATAACTGCTACGGTAATAACCGCCATCATCACACCTCCAGCTATACTTATCACGGATATTAGGTCAACAGTTGAATGATCACGTCCTTTGTCACTCATCACTGCAGTTATATGCTCCGGTTCTGTCAAAATATGAAAAGTTTCATCTTCCAGTGGTTCTGTAGTTGTTAGATATTTAGTGTTAGATGCCTTAGTTGCGTTCTTGTTTGTATGATTAGTTTTCAGCGAATGTTTGATGGCCAATATTTTAGTAATTTTTGTCGATACATCTCCTAATTTTACTGTTGGCTCTGGAGTAATTGTAACATTCTTTGGTTTTTCGCTGTGATGTTTTTTGTGGATGGTATTTGTAGCAGAAAGCACAGGTTTGCTTCTCATAGATGCAGTTGTTATAGGAGATATAGAAGTCGTTTCGGTTGAAGTACTCGGTCTTGGAGTTGTTAAGTGGTTAAATGAAGTAGATTTAGAAAATTTAGGAGTCGTTCCGTATATTTCCAATCCTTGCGTAGTTCGATTGTTAGTTAGAGAGGAAGTAGTTGTTAAAATGTTAGAAGAATCCTTGTTAGCCGCATTTATGGTGTTCGGCATGCTATTAGTCGTTTTACTCGTTGAAGAGGCCATGGTAGTAATTGAATAAGTCTCTTCAAGTTTTGAGACAGTGGTTTTGGTAATATTTTGATGCGGTAGAGGAGAAACAGTCGAAGATGCAGTCACATTTCTTGGAAGTGAAGTGGATGATATTTTTATCGTAGGAGTCGAAGTAGCCGTTGGTTGAGTCGATAATGACTTTGTTGTAAACTGTTCTGATTTATTGTTTATTAACTGTTGTTGTTGCAAAGAAATATTATTCTTTTGGGACATATAAGATGCTGTCGTAAGCGCTATCTTTTTAAACGTTATATAAGACACAGATGTAGGTATTATAGAAACAATAATAGTCCTCGGTGTCGTAAATTCTGATATTTCTTCGTTTTTAGTTGCACTTCTGTGTCTGTTATGCGATTGTTCAAAGTTTGGTTTAATTTTAGTTTCAATAAATGAAGATTCACCTCTCTGAGTGGGTCGTATCCAAATTTCTTTTGGTTTGGTTTTTATGGTTGTTACTTTTGCTGTTGTATCTGGCTTCTTCGACGATTCAGTTTTTGTTGCAGTCTCTTTAACTGTTAGTTTTATTAAGGAAGTGGTTGCCATAGTTATCGTCGTAGATGGAAATAGAGTTGATGTAGTATTTGTAATAACATTGGTTATTTTTCTCGTAGTTTCACTTACATCGATATCTGTGGGAACCATGTCACTTGAAGTTTCTATGGGTATTTCTGTTCTGTTGTAATTTGAATTTATTGAAATATCATTTGGCATTTTTAGCATACTATTACTTTTTGTAGTCCATACCGGTGTCGTCGTAGTACTATTATACCATACTGTAGATGCAGTAGATCTAGTCTCTATTTCTGGTGTTGTTTTTGTCGTTGTAGATGTTGTTGTGATTGTTTTTGTTGTTCGCAAAGTACTTGACGTTGTGGTTGGAGGGCTGGTAGGAGGACTAGTTCTTGTTGTAATTTGCAATGGAGTCGTAGTAGGTACAGTTTTTTCGGTAACTGTTGTCCTTGTAGTTGGTTCAGTTGGTATGGTAGTAGTCTGAAGAGAGGTTTTAGTAGTAGGTTTGGCTGTTGTTAGTATTTCTTCCATCATGATGGTTGTAGATGGAGTAGAAGGCATGCTGATCGAACAACTGCAAAATAAATAAGTATTTTATTTTATATACATCGAAGAAGTTATAGATACACGTTCCGAGGTACCCCCGAGATGTGCCCGACTAAGGCGTTCGGCGAGAACACCAGTTACGTTTGTTTCGAGATCTTGATGTTCTTTACAAGCAACAAGGGTTGCTTTCGAGAAGTTTTTAGTAGGAGAAAATGCGACATAATCCGAGATATCTATAACATTTGAATGATTTCCCCGAGACAAAGAAATGCATAGACAAATGATTTTATTACCTACAAATATTTCCAAAATTTGTTTAACGTGAATGCATTGAATATTCTTGAAATTTACATTCTACAAGATGTGTTCCTTTAAAAATGATGTACAAAATTTCTACAGTATATACAAAGGAATCACGACCCCCACATTTTGATTTCGCCGTGTGTTGGCTATTAACTACAAGCTAGTAATAATTATAATCCTTTACGTCCCACTATTGGGCTGATCTCTCCCCAGGGGTCTGAAGCAAACTCTTCCATGATATTCCAGTGCAAAGAGGTGCTAGAGGTAAATAATAGTTGAATACTAAAGGCAACCTACCTCTCACCTTGCCATCCCTCGTCACAGTGGCACTCGCCCGTGATGGGGGAGCAAGATCCATGCTCGCAAGTGGAACACTCGTGTACACAGTTTGGTCCCCACTTGTTAGGAGGGCAGTCTGGAAGAATATTTATTAGTTTTTTTTTTATTTTCGAAAAAGAGGAAGCCTGCATGTGATGTCTATTAATCCCCACTTGGCCAGCGAAGATATACGTGGAGGATATAACCTTTTCTTTTTAAGGGAAGACCAATGCCCAACTGTAGGACAGAATGGAATGCAGATGCATATATTTTACCTTACATTTTGCCTAATTAAATAACAACCGCTAAGTGCGGATTGGTAGACATTACACAGCTTTGAGAAGTTTATGGAAAATTCTCAGGTATGCAGATTCCTCGCTATGTTTTCCCTCACCCTTAACGCAGGTACTAATTAAAAAATAAAAGTAAGGAACTTATTGGATTTTTTTTATTAAATGATATACAGAAGTCTAAACAATAAGAAAAAAAAATAGGTATAAACATGTTACCGAAACAAAAGAGATGGCTTCAAATCCAATTCAATATCCAAAAGTGTGAAATACATTTGTAGACAAATCCGTAATCACTTAGTTGTCAATGCATTATAACAATAGTGTTCGATATTACCCTCAGAACAACCGTGGCCCGTCTTCCCGAGGGGGCAGATGGGGACACACGACACATCCTTCATTTTGTAGCCCGGGCAGCAAACTGCTACTTCCGCTGTGCGTTCTTCTGTCTGAAAATTTGAACATAAATTTAAAAAGACAAATTAAAATAGACAATTTTCTTTCGAGAAGAGGAATAAAGCAAATGAGCACATTTTTAAAAAGGAAAAGTAGAAAATGTGCTTGCAGGCCATCTGATCCAAACTCAAACAAGACTTAAGTTCTGCTTGACATCGTTTGTAGATGCGTTGCTATGCTTTGTACTGAGATAATTGCCTCGCTTATAAGTGTGGCTGACGATCGACCTCTCTAACCAACATAACAACTGCTTTACGGCGGGGTATGAGGGCGGCGGTGGTACCTCTAAAGTTGAACTGTTATTCTAGGACCTTGCAAATATTAGTATAAATATAGACAAAAAAAATTGATGTCCATATCTCTATCGTGCCAATCCAATACGCTATAATGTTCAGAAACTACATATGTAATCTTAAGTGTCGTTGTTGAATGTTATAGTGTATTGGATTGGTACGATAGATCTGTATACAGTAACACTACTTAACAACAGTGGTAACAGTACTTAACAACAAACAAGTTTGCAGTTTCCATTAAAAAGGTATAAAATATTAAAACGAAGATTGCCCTACATATTATGTAGGCTAAATATACTGGGAGATTACCTCATCTAGGCATTCTAAGCGATATTGAAATGACCGTGTAGTAATACTAATTCTACTTCGCTCCTAGATCATTAGATTGTATCTCAACTTTGACAAGATTTGCAATTCTGTCATAATTTGTTAAGGAAAGTTATCTTGTTTTATGGTCAACTAACTTTTGGCGACGGCTTTACTCGAACAAAAGTATTACAACACGAAACAATAAATCTTAAAAAATATAATTTATTTTCAACTTTACGTGTTTTCATAAAAACTTTTAACCCCTATTTTACCGTATCAGATGTTAGTTAAAAAAAAAAATATACATTTAATGTTTTCATCAAGATCGTAAATCTATATTTTCAGATGTCTAACTTGCAAATAGATGAAATTTCAGTCTATCAATCTATATTTTAACCCTTTAGGGGTCGATTTACACTGATGAAATTTCATACAATCTTTAAGCTCATATTTTACTTCTTTGAGGGATCAATTTTCCAAAATTTCTTTCTTAGTTCTCACTAACACTACACAAAGAATCCATCTGCAAGATTTCAGGATTCTTGGTTTCGTGGTTTCGGCTGTGTGTTGATTTTTGTGGCAGTCAGTTGTCTTCAAATTCAAATTCAAATTTAAATATTTTATTTCATTGTAATGTTAAAAATATACTTAATTAATGTCAAGGGTACAATGTCAAATCAGTACATCTGCTTTGAGCGCCCTGTGGGCTAATATTGACCGGGAGAAAAAAGCCGGCGAAAAAAACTCTCGGCACTCTTTTTAAATCAGTCCTTGATATACAAACATTCTTCAAACTTCCTGTGTATATGTATATAAATTCCTGTATATTTAGATGGTGCAATGGATATCTAAAGGATATGATTGCAACCTGAAAGTTGTTTCTTGCAGTACTTGCTACGGGATACTTAACCTGTTTAGCCGTAATGCTGGTGTGACAAGCAAAAGTTCCGGGTTCAATTTCCGACTAAATGTTAAATAAGATTTATTCTACATATTATTTACATTTTAATTACAATAATGAAAACCTTAACACAAATGAATGTATGTACATCGATTCAATTATATTTAAAAAGCAACAAAAGAGTCTCAGCAGCCCCTAGTTATCTATATCCAACCTCAAACAGACGAAACCATACGAACTGTTTTCCGGCGATTTTTTTTATGTGGGAAAAGTAGCTAAATAAAAAACTAAGACGAACAATCTAAAAAGAGTCTGTCCCGAAGCGGTCGGCAGCCAAGAATGGTCGTTGCATTTCTGCGTAGAATAGCGATCGCAATTTTCTGCGCGAGATATGATTTTATCTATTAAGATAAATATAATATTTCGTATCGACAACTTCTGGTAGTTTTCAGGTCACATCTCAGGAGGAAGCTCGTTCTACATGCACATTCGTGGTAACTGCTCGTACCAAATTTAACTACTTACAGCTTATATGCATATATAATGTATATAAATGGTCAACCCTCTGAAATTTTAACGCAGCTAATAACATAAAATGAGGCTGAAAATGTTGATGGGTCAAATAATTCGGGACCGTGAAGTATTCGCTCGACAGGTCAAAGTGTTTAATATTATTTTAGGATCAAACGAGGCTGTTTTGTTCCACAAAATTAATGTCAAACAATTTGTGTCTACAGAGATATCGCACCTTCAGAATTATAGTGACCCAAATTTTAAGATTTTGCATTTGATTTGAGAGCAGAGGTTTGCAGAGTATTAAATTTATATAGTATAAGTTTTCTTGAAATACGGATGAAAATTCTAGTTCTAAAAATTTATGAAACGAAATCTTTATTCATTATCTTCCAAAAATGTTATCATTAGATAAGTCATTATAATTCTATAGGTACGATATATATCACATATCTTCATAACTTTTATTTTGCACCTTTTTGGAAAGCCATGTCATAAAATTCACAGATTGCTTTCGGAGGAAGCTCGTTCCACATCATACTCGTACGTAGAAAAAATTAAACCAGAGACTAAACTGTGGAGACCACCACGATCTAGTTGATGCGGTTGGAACCTCAAACATCGATGAGTGATTTGGTGGAGAAGGAGGCTCAAAAATAATTTATTCAATACTCGGGTTCAAGGTCATTTTTACTCGGGACATTTTTAAGTCAGTTGTAAAACATGTTAAAAGGGTTAAACAATCTTACTTCCAAGCGAGTGAGGTCCCTCATCTCGACATTCCACTTGGAGCACCTCGGCGGCATGGAGAAACACCACTCGTAAGTACGGATCGACATCGGCGCCCGGTATTTGACTCGTTTTGTGATATTGTACCTGAAACATATGTTTATATATATACATAAGCTCTTATCAAACTAATAAAATATTTCCAAGTCAATTCGCAAGGTAAAAGACCCGTTCAACCTCCTCATAATCCGCCGTAAAGCATTACTTGTGTTTCAGTTGGAGGGGTGCGGCAAACTATGAGGGCAGCCTTGATACCTCCCCGGTCGAACTATAGAACCGACCTTGAGTTTTACCGGCTTTATAATATTGAATGCTCTGATGAATTGTTTGACTTGGTAACATAATTCTTCCTCCACCGCACCACTCATCAATGGTTGAAGTTCCATCCGTATCAATTGGAATTTGGCGGTGCTTCACTGTTCGGTTTGCAGGTTTATTTCTACGTATCTACAAGATGTGGACCTAACTTCTTCCTGTGGTATTCCCAGAACATTATAACAAGAGGCTCTTCAAAAAAGGTGCAAAGAGAGCTGTCTTTCGAAGCCGTTGATGCTGGCGACTCCTCTGGTGTTGCAAAAGGCCTGCTTTCCATTAAGTGGTCCATCTGCGTTTTCGTTAGGCATAGGCAAAAGGCACATAGCCAGCCTGAGTGACCTCATCTAGGGGTGGCATGTCACGCAGTGGACACATAAAGACTGATGATGATGGATGGATGGAATCTAAATAAAAAAGTCCGATCGGTAGTACCTACTTACTTCGGCAAATATCGGCAATCAGCGTTCAAAGCGTTAATCGTGAGTACCCGTTATATAATAAAATGGAAAATGTACTTACTTCTGTTTCACCATGCACACGTTGGGTCCATTTAAGCTGACCACCTCCACGACGGCGAGAACCACCAATACGGTCACAGCACACCATATCCGTGTCTTTATAGTCCTGTCACTTGGCACTGTCATTTTGGTCACTAAACTCGCTGCCAATCCATCTTGCTACGTGCTTGGTCTTCCGATATTCATGTTATCTGGAAATCAAATATAACATTAGTATATCCTACTAATATTATGAGAATGTGTGTGTTTTCATGTTCCGTATTTACATCAGCAAGGCTGCACCGATTTTGAGGAATTTTAACATGAAAATAGATTGTACTTTGGAGACAGACATAAACTACCATTTTTAGTGAAAATATAATTGGAAAGGGTTTAAATAGGGGATGCAATTTACTATGGAGAAATGATTATTGCTATGTTAGGGATTCAAATATGGCCTTTACTTTAGAAGTTGTTCTCACGATTAATAATTTTAATTACTAATATTTCAAACCAGTTGCATGAAATGTGATCACTGCTAAATTAAAAATGACCACGACTCGTGCAAATGGCTCAAAATATTCATCATTAAAAATATTTAATAATGTGTACGCGTCATATGGGAACATGTGTAAATTCCGACGATATTAGTTTAATATTATAAAAATAATGTCTTTTCAATTGTATTCTTTGATAGTTCGTTAATGAGTACTAAGTAAGCAATTTCCGAAATCGCATCCTTAAGGAGCACCGTTAGAAATGATTTTATCGTCCAAAATACACATTTTTTCCATCTTTAAAAATGTAATTTACAAAATACATATAATAACTTAAATTAATTGAGCAAGTGGAGCTGGACTCATTTCAGTCCATATTAGTTTATCATTTAAGCAATCATTAGCATTGTAAGACGCCTTTTCACACAGGGTTTGTTTAATAACCAATTTAAACTTCTTTGATTCGTGAGACAAGTGGACGAGTACTGTCTGTTTGCTAGTTAGTTATTACGCAAGTAAGGCTATCACACGACCGTCACTTGACAATTAATTCCGATGTCCCCTTTACGCTCCCCATCCTGCCGAGTTAGTTGACCTTTCGCTCCTTGTGTGAGAGCTTGCTGGAATGTTTGTACCAATATTTGTGGTTCGAGCCAACGTTATGTTAGGCACAGTATCCCTATCCCAACTATTATATCGTCCATTTGCAACGATAGAGTAACATCTTAAAAATCTCAACTTTACAGGATATATTTAAACTTTTGATTGGCTTTAACTTTGTAATTATAACGTTATAATGTAAGAGCTTGTTTTAAGTCAATTTATATTGCAACGATTGAGATAAAGCAATGTAAGTTTCCTAAAAAACTACACCAAATTATCATCTTAAGAAAATGAAAAATAACAAACTACGTGAAATGATCAAGTTTTGAAAAATGGAAAATTGTATATCTCGAAATGTCACCTATTGTCGCAAATGGGCGATATGACAGTGAAATAATGTCTGTTTGTTCGTCAAGCTTAAAAAGGGGGGAGGTTTTCAATTAAGTTTTATATGTTTTTATGTGTGTTAATTTACTCTGACATTTATTAACCAATTTAGATATTTTTCGAAGGGTGTACTCCCCATTTGATAGAACATTTGTGCTTCGACTCCGCGCTACGTTTTTTTATATTAGGATAGTAGCAAACGAGCATGCAAACCACCTGATGTTAAGTAGTCGGGGTTCATAGACATCCACGTACAACCACAAACACGAGCGAAATCCTATCTGAGCTCGAACGTATGTATATTGCTACTCCTGAGGACTAAGATGGTCGCCTCGCTTCCAAGGGTAGCCGGCAACCGCATTTCTCTAACCGAAACCCAAATAATGGTTTACGACAGATTATGTTAGATACAGTATGCCTATCCCTACGATTATACAAACGTGAAACGTTGTCCCTTTTTGAAACCGTTGCCCTTTCAGACCAGTATCATATGCAGAAGGTCGATTAACACGGGCAAGAGCAAATTATGACCAAAAAAAAAATCAAAACAAATGCTATTATTCATAAAAAATCTCAAAGTTTCCAAAGAAAAATAAGCGCTTTCCAACTCTTAAGACTAAGCTAAGAACCGTACTATAAAGGCGTAGGTTAAGAACCACTGGCCTACACAATAGCGAACCGTTCCCTTCTAGAGGCACAAGCAAGCGTCGACATAACGTCACAAAGGCTGCACGAGATGTCAGCGTCCTGTTTGTCAGCATTTTCAAAAAGCTCCCTACAAGGGAACGTAGACCCTACATAACATACCTATGGTACTAACATAGAAGGGTACTGAGATTTAAAATCACACATGACATGCTTTTTTATTTCCAATACAATCCATTTAGCCTTATTTAAATTTAAAGATGAAATGAAAGAAAAGGGGATGACTTTTTGTATTGCAGTTAAGTTTAAATATTAACATAATTTGATCGACGCTGCCGTTGACAAGAGGGCTGGCTCATATCTCGCGCAGAGAATTGCGATTACTATCCAGCGCGGGAATGCAGATAGTGTTCTTGGAACCATGCCGCATGGGCACGGACTCCCGTTAAGATTGTTTAGGTTAGGTTTTTATTGTAATTAGTTTTAAGAGTTTCATCATTGTATGTATTCTGAAATTAATGATTATTATATTTGTCAATAATAAATAATTGATTAATGAGGAATATGTAAATAGAAATACATTTTACTGTGTAACAGGTAAACGAATATATTCTTGTACGGAACTCTCCGAACGAGACGTCGACTCTCTCTTAGCTGTTTCAAAAGCCTTTTTGCTTTAAACTTCCATAGGATTGCAGTGTTATAATTGTTATATACTGAATGCGTTTAATAGTCCTGACCTAAATTAATTATAAAGTATCTTCTGATATATTGTACTATGTTAAGGACATACAACTACGCAATGATGTTGCTAATTTTTAATTTCAACAATAATATTGGAAAATATACTCTATTACTTCAAACATAAAGTTTAAATTTAATATTAAAATAGGGAGGACTTTTCTCAAGAGAAATCAATCTTTTAATATATACTCTATTTTCTACCAGCTAAAATACGAATTGTATTAATTTGATAAATGTTACGTAATAAGTTTCGCATGCTCATTAGGGCTGCCAGTTATGCTTTATCGGATTTTGTTTCTTGGAAGAGTAGCAAACGAGCGTGCAGGCCATTTGATGTTAAATGATCTCTGCTACACATAGGCATCTACGCCCTACTTCAAACAGGAATAAAATCTAATAATCTAATAATAACTCTTGTCTGATATCTTGCATAAGATAACTACTCTTGAAAATTGAGATGATCGCTTCCCTTGGAAGTAAAACCGGCAACTGCACCTTTCCAACCGAAATATTGAATTGTGTTATGGCAGATTATGAGGGCAGCGATGATACTTCGCAGCGGCTTGCCGCTAGCTTTTTTAGTGCTATTCAAATAGTATGTAGAGTATAGGATGTCGACATTACTAATCGACATTAATATTTTTGGTAATGATTGCTGATAATTAAAAACAAAGTTGTAATATGGAAAAAACATGTTATAATTCATTCAAGTCTTTAATTGTATGTGACTGTAATGATATATATTTTTTTATATTATTACGAAAGAGTAGGACACGGGCATGCAGGCCACCTTTACGGCGGGTTATGAGGGTAGCGGTGCCGCCGCCCCGGGCGAGCTCTAACGGCTCTACCATCTTTAAAGTTTTAAAGCTCTGATCTGGCTGTTTCTAAATAATTCCTCAACTAAAAGTGTCTTTAATTATGTAAATTTACAGTAGCAATGGCAATATTACATTTATCCAAACATTTAAATCAAGGTGTTTTTTTTTTTATTATTGTGAAAGAGTAAGAAACGGGTAACGAGGGTACGGCGGGTTATGAGGGTGGCGGTGGTACCGTCCCGGGCGAGCTCTAACGGCTCTACCACCTTTAAACGAAAATAACGATGAATTCAAATTTTCTATTCTTTGCTTGTTGTGCCAACCCTATTCTTGCGTCAATTGTGCGGGCGGATGCGTAGGGTACAGTTTTATCAATGGTCGACCTCTTTTGCATTGTCGATGGTGACGCTACGATCCATTAGATATATGATAGAAGTGCTCTGTTCCGTTTTGGGACATACCGACACATTGTAGACGAAATAACGGCCACTGATCTCCACTAGAATAAGAATGCTTATACCAATTTCTTTAACATTCCCATTAGAATGAGAATGCTTATCATTCTAGTGGAGTCTATTCACCAAAGCCCAGCTCATCATTGTCCAGAGTTATGTTATAGAGTCCTCAGAGTTGACAACTTTATAAAATGTAATGACGCACCTGGGCTGTCGTGGAGACCAAGTAGAGAATCAGTATGAGATTAGTTAACCATAGTACCTCATTGCAGCAGATAAGACTAGTATATTTTATAAAACTTTATCTGACGGCTTTATAGCAGTGATAGCCGTTTTTATCAATAGAGAGTACCAAACGAATGCAGGCCATCTGATGTTAAGTAGCTGCAGCTAAACAACCTCAAACAGGACTGGAGTTCTATATATCGCACGTAGATGTCTCTACTCCTGAGGTGATACCTCCCTGGTATCCCGAACTATAACTACCCTGTACTCTGTTATATTAACTGTTAAAGCCTGTTCATAACATTTTATCCTTACTCTAGTGTCCAAATGTTGACTCCGACACCCAGCAGTATTTCAGTTATCTGTGAATTTGTCTGCGTATCACGAACTGATTACCTTGTTTTGACGGTGAAAGAAAACGTAGGAAGCATCTTTAAGCCCAAAAACTACAAGCGTGTGCTGTTTTTTGCAAAATATATAAGAAAAGTTTCCCAAAAAGATTTTACTAACACAGTACTCGACCTTTAGAACAAAGCTTTTAGATAAAATAGCCAGTTTGCAAGTCCCGGGAATATTTACAAATTCCCTTTTACTTTTGTTGGTTCAGACTGGAGAAAATCTAGGGCAGTGTTTATTTTGAGACAGTTTTTAGAATTCTATAGAATACATAGGTAGGTTTTTGTTTTAGAACACGGTTCCGTTAAGTGTTTATTTTACCCCGAATAGGCTTGAAGTTCTATTGGAAAAGAATAAAAATAAAATACTCTTTTATTTCTTTTTAACCACTGCCCAGTGGTTCCAACTTTAATTAAGATTAAGTGATATAAACATCCAAAAATAATCAAAATTTGTCAAGCCGTTAATAGAAGTAAAATATGAATATGATGAATATGAATTTTAAATATGGTAGAGCCGTTAGGCCCCGCCGGGGGCGCCCCCCCCCCCCCCCCAATACCCCGCCGTAAAGCAACATGTTCTACATGTATTGTGTTTCGGCTCGGGAGGTGTGGTTGCTGGATACATAATATTGGAGGCGACCATATTAGCCCTCAACAGTAGGAACGCATCAGCGTCCATCCTTAAATAGAACTTCTGTTCTATTTGAGATTGGATGTCGTTGTCCATGGGCTGCAGTAACCACTTAACATTAGGTGGCCTGCATGCCTGTTTATTACTCTTTCATAATCATAAAAAAATGAACATACGCACACATAAAGTTTAATACATTAAGATAAAGTATTGCGCGATCATTATTTGATATTAATTATCATTAGGAATGGTAGCGATAAATCTTGAGATTTACGACTATCCCTTTTTGTCTAACGTAAGAAAGGGTTTTGAAAGGAAAATGTCTTCCCTGAATTAGAAGTTAATTCGTAAACTAGCGATATCCTGCATTTTATCCACGATACAATCTTTAACGCCTGCTTAAACTGTATAGCAATACATAATTAGAAAAATATTGCGTAGAAAAAGCTTATGACTATTTTTTTGGTCATAGCTCAGAGTTCAGGCAATATATACCCTATAAGGCGATTATAGATAGAGGCACTGTATATACAAAATTTCAACCAAATTATATTAGTAGATGTTAATACAGACATAAAAATAAATAAAGAATCAGACGACGTTTCACTTTTATGTAATAGTAGAAAAAGTGGACTAGGGATGTAAGATTAATCATCAAATGTGTTGTTCTCTATTTCATTAAATTAACTATTTGCTATCCTTCGGTGTTTAGTCTAAAATTAAATACTAGTGATTTTGGTTAATGATCGATCAAGTATCATCTTAACTATTGTGATTGTGTAATATGCTTTTTTGGTTGTGATTTATAATTATTTTAATAATGAATTGATTAATTTCAAATGTTCCTTTTCCATTTGTAGGTGCAGTCAAGGAAGCATTTATATTTGTCCTGGAACTCAAAGATTAAATGAATTCCAGTCGCGTTTCGAGTCCTGGAATAAGTGTCGCCTATTACTAATTAATCTTTCAGTCATTGAGACTTACAAGTTCTGGAATAATTGTCGCCTATTATCAATCAGTCTTTGAAGCATAAAGACCTGTAAGTCCTAGAATAATTGTCGCCTGTAATCACTTAATCTTTCAGTCATATACAGACCTTCAGACTTATGAATCTTGGAATAAGTTCCGCCTTTTATCAAGCAATGTTTCAACCATAAAGACGTATAAGTCTTGGAATAAGTGTCGCCTATTATCAATCTAAAGTCCTGGAATAAGTGTCGCCTGTTATCAATCAATCTTTCAACCATAAAGACCTATATGTTTTGTCAGTGCTCAGTTAACCCCAACTAGGTCTAATGGGGGGTCCAAATAGTCCTCTTCCGTCCGTCCATTACTATATGAATTGGTTGTAAAATATATTTTAAAAGCGATCGTGTTGCTACTTGATGGAAATAGGTCCATGTCACGTTTATATGAAACGGAACTCACAAATTGTTGTCAGTAAGTACAGTGTACATTGTAACTTGATTCTGACAAATATTCGGGTAATGTTGTTGTTACAATATCTATAAATATTATAAAACAAAGTCCCAGCTCGCGTCTGTCAGTCTGTTCGTGATAAACTCAAAAAGTATAGGGTGGACTTTCTCACAGTTTTCAACAACAGGTAGAGTGATTCCTGAAGATGTTTTGGTGCATAATAAGTTAAATTTATTTGTAAATTGGACAAGAAATTAAATAATAATGTATATATAGATAAATGCATTCGAAGAGTAGCAAACGAGCATGATGGTAAGCAGTCGCAGCTCATAGACATCCGCGTACAACCACTAACAGGACCGAAATCCTACCGAAGCTCGAACGTAGATGCGTTGCTACTCCTGAGGACTAAGGTGGTCGAAAAACAAGCAACGCTTTACGACGGATTATGAGGAGAGCGGTGGTACCTCCCCGGCCGCACTATGGTTCTCCCACCTTTAAGCATTTATATTCACTAGCTTTTATCAGTTGCTTTGCTCTCGTCGCAGTCGTTTTATAAAATAATTTTGAAGTGGATTAAGTTCGCTGCTTTTGCCTTTTTATCTTTTCTAATACTACAGAGGATAGCTGAAGGGATAATAATGTACACAGGAGAAAAGAAAAGATAAGTGCTTAGCTTCAAAGTCTGATTTAATGTAAGAAATCGATTCGAAACAACGAATGAATTACAGATTTGTAGATAAATGAGTTTAAATGGATATCATTGTGGAATTTATACTTTTTAGTATATGACTATTCGCGATTAACGTTTTTTAATTGCCGATATTTCATTTTTAATGCAGTTTTGCCGTGACCACGAGCCATGTAACTAGTTCGAAATAACAGTTCTAATCGTACACTCCCTACCTCAACTATATATGTGAAAATAACTTAAAAGTAATTTATTATTTTATTACTTTTAAGTTATTTTCACTGCCCTTGTTTTATATAAATTTGAAATGTCGCTAACGTCAAACATCATGATCTACTTTCCATGTCACAATTGCTAATTTATATGATAGCCCATAGATACCCCTGGGAGGTCAGTTGTCTATATTACAGGCTAACGCCCAGTTTAGACAGCTGAAGATCGTGCCCTAATCAGTTATAATAAAATTAAATGCCATGTTTATACCTTGTATAATGATGCATTAGAAGGTTATTAGAAGGTTTTTTACATACTACCAATAGCCAAATCACATTTGAATGATCTAAAAACCGTTTTGGTATTTCACACCGCCAGTGACAAGAGGGCTGGTTCATATCTCACGCCGAGAATTGCGATTTAAATTCAACGCGGGAATGCGGCTAGCGTTCTTTATACCATGCCGCATGGGTACGGGCGTTCTTTAGATTGTTTAGGTAAGGCTTTTATTAATTATAATTAAAGCCTGACGTAAAACCCTTACCTATTTTTTTTTTGCCGCGATGAGCCATGCATTTGGTTCGAAATATTGGCAATTAAAAATGTTAATCGTGAGTACCCGACATGTAATAAAATTTATAAATTCCGCGACAATATTACTTTAAAATCGTATAGTGTTCAGATTTCTATTATTGTAAATAAAATTTAAATGAAAATTGGTGAGTAAACAGTAAAAGCCTGACGAAAAGGCAAACAGGCCACCTGATGGAAAGCAATCGCCGTCGCCTATGGACGCTTGCAACACCAGAGGAATTGCCAAGAGTACGAAGCGCTGAAATAGATTTAGTAACTGTGAGAATATATTTAATTGCTCAGTACAATTTAACGCCGAAAACAGCTGTGCCACGCGGTGGCAGCCATAACGAAAGATTAATTGGCTTGATGAGCGCGCCATGCAGCTAGTCACATTAACGTTTATTATTTTTAATTTTATCACAGAGCACTTTCACGCCAGATGGCATGCTTGGCAGTAAAGCCCACTCACATGAGTAAAGAACAGAAACAGAGGCAAAGCTTCATACAACTGCGTCGATCGCGTTACAGTACTAAAAGCATACGGCACGTGTTTTTTTTATGAGGAAGAGTAACAAACGAGCATGCTAACCACCTGATGTTATGTAATCGCAGCCCACAGACATCCAGGTACAACCACAAACCCGACCGAAATCCTATCTGCTCAAACGTAAATGCGTTGCTATTCCTGAGGACTAAGATGGTCGCTTCGCTTTAAAGTATAGCCGGCAACCGTACCTCTCCATTCAAAACACAAGTAATGCTTTACGGCGTATTATGAGGGCGGCGGTAGTACCTCCCCGGTCGAACTATAGTTCTCCCACATTTAAACTAGCCGCGTGTCACGTACGCGCCGCCACCGGATAAAACCGGTTTACGGTCGCTTAGTCTGTTGACAAACGATGGGCTTGCACAACGCATGCATCTTATTTATGGTTTTTTAATATTTAGTGTAAGCAATTTGTAACAACCTAAACATAGTATTATCTTTTATTGTCTGATTTATATTTTTATGACATAATTTATAAAAATAATATGACGGTAAGTTTGTTTATTTTATTTTTATTTTCTGGTGCCAACCCTATTAAAATAGGTACGAATTTTGTACGGCCTTTAGAAGTTTTGCCTCTGTTCCTATTCTTTGCTCATGTGGCTCAGGCTCAGTATGTAATGCAATCTAGTGCAGTTTTTCATGTTCCGGTTTGAGATTATGTCTGTGGGCTACAGGTTTATTACCAGGTAGTATTTTTTGTTAGACGCTGCGTCTCAGTTTATAAATATACATCCTCACGAGATTATAACGTATAGGTTTCAAACAATTTTAGTTCTTAAGTAGGGATAAGAAACATATTCACATTTATATTATAATTGTACTATACATAGGATATTTATTTGTTAAATTTAAACAAATTAAAAATGACGCCAAAGATTGGCAAGAAAACAATAAAATAAAAATAGAACTTGTTACTAAACAAATTATAGTTAATAACCATCCAATGAGTCTGTAAATACACTAAATATCATCAATATCGGTGAAGCCCTTACGAAAAGAATTTTTAAATTATTTATTGAGTGTGTTCATTTTTTTTTCTTCTGTGTATACTTTGTAACTTCCTTAATAAATGTTTCTTTCTTTCTATTCAGTTGTAGAGGCTTCGAGGTCTTCTCCAAACGACTATATGCGTTTCATTCGTTTAACACAGTTTTATATTTTACAAAAATTATTTGATTTTACGTAAGTTATTTCAAGCTTCTTCCACCGGCAACGTCCTTTTGTTTGTCACTCGCCACTAGTTAACACAAATAATACCAATACTTACACCCCGAGTACTGGATACAATGTAAAATACATTGTAGCCTTGACATTCATTAAATGTATATACCTTATAATGTAATAAAATATGTGAATTTAACCCATTTTTTTTACATAAACATAAGTAGTCTATCCATTAATTGGCCTATGATATTGTACATTTGCCGGTTCAGTGACATAAATAAATTGATTCGCCCGTTTAAATGAAAGGAAGCCGAAGGCAAGTAACGTCCGGTTCAACACATTTTTTTATGTGAGAAGAGTAGCAAACGATCATGCAAACCACCTGATGATAAGTAGTTGCAGCCCATAGATATCCATGTACAATCACAAATATGACTGAAATCCTATCGGAGCTCGAACATAGATGCGTTGCTACTCCTAAGGACTAAGATAGATGGACTAAGAAGCCTCGCTTCAAAGTGTAGCCTCACCTCCTGAAAAGTTGCATTTTTGCAGTTATTATTTATTGATTCTTCATCGGCGATATTTATCGTCTAGCCTCAAACAAGGAAAGTCTTGCCTAACGTCGTGAATAGACTGAGATGGTCGCCTCGCTTATAAGTGTAGTTGGCAACGGCACCTTTTTAACCGAAACAAAAACTAATTTGCGGCGGATTATCGAGCGTCAGTGGTACCTTTATATTTGCTAGCTATAAGTCAATCTATGTTACGGATAGTTAAGAACGTTTAAAGTGGCAACATAAATCTTTCTAATTCTGTATTCCACGAGAATTTAAAAAATACGGTCTCATTCCTTGTCTAGATAACGTCTAAATGGGACTTCTGTGCAATATTTCAGCTTTTTAAGCTCAAGGGTTTGGATTGGGCGTTGATAAAATCTTAACGTATAAAAATTACGTGTCACTATGTTCGTACAAAACTTTGTAAAAATACTTGATCGATTTCAATGAAACTTTCTGATTGAGTATGGTTGGTTCCAGCTTGAATTACAACTTGCATTTCAAGTTGCATTCTTGTATCGGCAGTGTTCCAAACATTATGTAGTATTGTATTTGCCAGCGTTACATCTCTGTATCGAGGCATTTTCAAATTTCAGAAGTTGCCATTTGATTTTGAATTTCACTTTGGTCCGATAGGTGGCGCTGTAGTTATTTTTTAACGACATTTGTTTTTTAATGTGGGTGGGTCAGTGCTATTAGTAAAAGTCAGTAGTTGTAATTTTAAAATGAATTCCAACTCAATTGCGTAAGTTTGTGTAATCTCAGAGGTCTTAGGTTCAACACCTGCTCACATCACTAATGTATTCTTAATTGGAGTAAATCAGTGACCAATTTGTCTGTTGTTAAGTACGGAATGTTGATTATGTAATGTTACTGTAATATTGAAATCCTTTAACCTTTCGTCATCGAATGATTGCTTTCCCACTGCCGAGCATGGTTCTTCCCTCAGAATAAGAACGGTGACGTCATAACTGACCACGTTGCCAGAATGTGGTTTAGCATACTTCCCTTTAATCTCCCGTCATCGAACGATTGCTTACCAAATGCTGAGCATGGTTCTTCCCTCAGAATAAGAACGATGACGTCATAACCGCCCACGTTGCCTGAGTGTGGTTTAGTATACTACCCTTTAATTTTTCGTCATCGAAATATTTCTTTTCCACTGCTGAGCACGGCTCTTCCCTCCGAATAAGACGGATGATCTCCTATCCCACCACATTGCCTAAGTGCTATTTAGTGTACTTATGTTAAGTTATGGAGAAAAGTAAGCCACTCACGTTTCTTCATGAAGCTTTTCCTCATCATTAATGCAAGTTATAATTATATTTCAATACGCATATGACTTGAAAAAAAAACAGATGCCATGCAGGCTTCCTTACGAAATTTTCGTTCAACGTTAATGCAAATTATGATTAATTTCTGATATGCATATTACGTAAAAATAAGGCTTCCTGAGGATTTAAACCTCGAACTCTCCATGTGTGATACCGGAACGATAGTATTACGCTATCACACCTTACTTTTCTTAAATATTTATTTAATCTATAAAAGTCTTCTTATTGTGTAACGAAAAAACTTATATTTTATTAGGTACTTTAAACTTTAATTGTATTCCTTAAAATATTTAAAATGAATATCCAACTGAGATTTAGGAGTCGTTAACTTCAAAAGTCGATTCGTCACTGATAGACGGTATATACAACTAAATTGGAATGCCTCATGTGCTTTCCCAAAAACTCTTCAGCTCTTTTAGATTGATCAAAGAAATTACATACATTATTTTGGCTATAGACATTTTGATGGACTAAAACGGAACACTAAGCGTGCCAGAATTTACTATAACTCCACCTTTCTTACATCAGCACATTGGAAACTAGATTGTTCATTAAGATCAATCGTTACGTGTCCTAAACCGGAATGCCTTATGTGCCAGTCCAATCCTTCAGATAACTCGTAATAATAAATCCAAACAGCAGCAGGGCTATTATTTATGAAATGTATGCCCCCAGCACACTAAAAACTCAATTGAGTATGTAGCCAACTCTATAGCATGTTTTGGTTATTGGCGACAAGATAAAATAAAAAAATAAAAAATACTAAAAAAATACTTTTGTAGGAAGTCAAGGCATAAATATAATTAAAAACAGACTTAAAAGAAATTAACTCCTATCTTCGTACTGGGAATGCTAATTTTTATGAAATGTATTTTATTTCTATCTATATATTCATACATTAGTCAATATTATGTTTAACTCAACTTCAATATTTGTTTTCATTGTAAATGATGACATCCTTATACTATATTACTCAAATTTGAATAGGACTAAACGGAAAGTACTAACAATACTAGTACGAACAATACTAACTTTAACTTAACTCCAATACAAAATTTTATTATTGATTTTACCACCCTTAAAAAATATTTTATCCAAATGACACTAATTTTAATCGATTAAAAATGACGAAGAAATTCGTTAAAAAACGGAGCCGATTTCATAACGTCCCACATTTCAACGCTCTTAAAATGAGCTTTGTTTACTAGTAAAAATATACTGAAATGCTAATCAATCGTCTACGTAGTATTCTGATATTTATTATATTATCAAACTTTACAAAAGGATATAGAAACAAACTTACCTTATTTTTCTATGACTACAAAATTCAAATTACGGCTTATCAGTCAATTAAGGTTCAAACCAATTCACATAACCACCACATAAACATATTTTCAGTCACAAGAGATTACACTTGACGCAGCAGGCAATCAACAAAACGCGTGTTGCTCTAAATGCGACCGGGACTCAACTGGGACCGCGGGCAGGGAGACAAAAACAGGACCCGCCTCTACTTATCGGATGGATACAATGGAGATCTCCAAAAAGATAGGAGAGATAGGAACTCTAATGCTATTTTTATTGGTATCTACCAAATATACTGTAATTTAAAATATAATCTACCAAAATATTGGCATTTTTTATAATCATTTAAATCGTTTGCACGTGTAATTACAGGAACACGAATTTTAGACTGTTTGTGTAAGATTTTATATATTACTGTAAATCATGTTGGTAGATTTTAAATATTTTTTGTACCAAACGACATCCCTAACCATTTAGCCCTTAGAACCCCCTTTACGTGTAAAGAAACTTCAATAATTATTTTATCTAGTCTAAATAAAAACAAATATAAATAAAAAATAAATTAATAATAAAAGTCTTTTATGTTACAGTTAAGTTTATAATAATTATAAACTTTACTATGTACCAGGTACTATGATTAAATATTTTTATTTTTATTGCCAACATTTCGCCATAGTTCTAAATATCAGATATCAGAAATAAAAAATCGTTATTCGTGATTATCCGGTAAATAGCAAAATATATAAATTCCGTAATAATATTAGTTTATAATCATATAATAATTAGGTATAAACTTAAATTATGATAAAAATAATCGTATAAGTAAATATATTTACTCGTTATACCAACAAAGTAGATAGCAAACCGTTACATTGGGTACTATTTTATAATGATACAAATGTTTAGCCGCGATGTTGCTCGCAAAATATTCTTAGACGCCTGGTACAAATACTATAGAAATACATAATTTATTAATTGCTAAAAGGGATACTATATTAGCTACAATTACTACTGGTCCTACGGTGCCTAGATGATATTCTTCTATTGTATTTATGTCATTAATACCTCAGGAAGAATTTGCAATATCAATATATGGATGCCGGATACACATCATTGGAGGCGACCTTAGTCCTCAAGAGTAGGAACGCATCCGCGTCCATCCTTGAAAAGAACTTCTGTTCTATTTGAGATTGGACGTGGTTGTCCGTGGGCTGCAATGGCCATTTAACATCAGGTGGCCTGCTTGCCCGTTTCTTACTCTTTCACAATAAAAAAAAAACTGTTTTCTATTGAATTATGAGTTATCATTTGACTTAAGTCAAACATCTACCTTTTGTGCTCGTTCTTGTATCTACTAAACGATTCTTTTGGATAAACGCGACCATTACATTATAACAATTGGGACATTGCTTAGCAATTCATGGGATTCTTTTTGGCTGCAACTCTCTTTATATTTCATTGCTAAGCTTACATTCGCCCTTACTCGTAGAGCCCTAAAGAGTGACCCTATTATTGGAACATGGGATTACAAGAAAGGACAAACTTGATCCTTTAGAGATCATTCCTAAAAGCAAACAGAAATTCAGTAATATATAAATGAGACATTTAATAAAGCGACGTCACATTATAAATTTGCCATTGGTACTAGGAAAGGATAATTTAAAAAATCATGATTTTGTTTATACATGAACTATTAGATATATACAAAATGTCCACGCTGTGTGTATATTGGTAAAGATAGTAGTTCGTGGCCAATCTGTATAAAATTGTCTCACCGCCGTAATGCATGTGACAGGGTTTAATGACATCTACCAAAACAACAGGGACAAGCTGCTTCATATATCATAAAAAAATGCGCGAAATATACCATCAGTGGTCACCTATCCAATTTCTGACCGCACTCGAGGTTGCTTAACTTTGTGTAACATTGTATTACTTCATCAATTGTTTATAGTTTACATAAGTTGGGATGTGTTTGGGATCATTCTTGAGTTCCTGGAAATGGGACGCATGGTGACAGAATACAGGCAACCTTTTCCCAAACAGGAACGCACAAAAAATAACCCCCGTTTCAAACTACGTAAACCAGTGTATTCTAATAGTCTTTGTCTATTTTTGGTCGGGAACTGGTTTGGAATATATTCATGTCAGTTGGCAGTTGTTTTGAAGTTTTTTTTTGGCAATTTTATTGTTTTAGGAACATTGTATAACTTAAACATCTATGATGTTTAGTAGAACTAGCGGGTGCGTGGAAAGAGTCTCCTCGAGTGGTGCGACATTACATGTTCGTCCGGCGCACCCTGGACAATCAGCTTTCATCCACCTACGCTGATTGACCAATCTTTCCACTACGGCATGACTTTCTCCTACTTATCCTCTAACACCACTCACCCCGTACTAATCCTCTCCAATTAACTCCTTAACTGCACCTCCCTTTAATAACTAGTCATGCCGACACGAAAGATGAAGAAGTAGAACTAGCAATGAAGAGTCGGAGTTTTGATTTTGAACTAATATTATCGCGAAATCTACACATTTAATATGTAACGAGTGCTCACGATTAACGATATTTAATTGCCGATATTAAAAATCTTGCATGTCTCGTGGTCACGGCTAAACTGCTAAATTGGCAATTAAAATCGTTACGTGTGTTCCCGTTACATAGTAAAATCATGTAGTTTTAGAAAACATCGCTCATCATTACGGAAATTAATTATTAATGGTATTTAGTTAAGGCACTTTAGAGATTTTAGAAATTGCAGAGTTTCAGTGGTCTGCGTTGATGAGATGCATAGACGCAAATACATAAAAGTATCCAGGGTTACTAAGAGATTAACATGTTTGTTTTTTATGTAATTGAACCTGGAAATATTAAAAAGAAATACAGTCCACCTGGTATCAAGAGATTTGTTGTATGTTGTATGTTGTTGTTGTATTGTGTAGTGTATCAAAGAAGTATGTCAGTCCAGTTAATTTTAGGTAGTCGAGGCAAATCATTGGCATCCAAGAGATACAAGACATCCAAGATAAGACATGAAAACAAGACATCAAGGTGAATATTAAAGAGAACTGAAATCCTATCAGAGGTCTTACATAGATGTGTTAGGTTTAAGATGGTCGCCTCGTTTTTAGTGCAGCTCGTAACCGTACCCTTCTGACCGAAACAGAAGAGATATTCGCACCCGTAGAATTGTTACATATAATTATATTCTTGCCTTAGATAGAAGTAATATTTTCCATTAAAATTTAAATGATACCAAACGGCAAGCATACCCCTCGAAATAAAAAAGGAAATTCCAAATCGGTTCATAAG
>DWON01000907.1:0-28045 GCA_018251015.1 Phocides pigmalion okeechobee | reverse complement strand
CCTTAAATAGAACTTCTGTTCTACTTGAGATTGGACGTGGTTGTCCATGGGCTGCAGTGATCACTTAACATCAGGTGGCCTGCATGCCCGATTCTTACTCTTTCATAAATAATAATAATAATAAAGTGGGAGTGGGCTAACATGGAATGCTTCAAAAGTAGAATTGCTTTATTCTTATGTTTCAAAGGTCGCCTATGAGCTTAATCATATAAATTAGACATCATCTAATTTAGATAACAAATTTTTGTTCGGAAGATTTCGTTCATTTCCTGTTAGTAAAAAACTAAGCATGTCAGAAACAAAAATAATGACCCAGCATACAATGTAGCAGATAGTGTTGAAAGAGCGTCTAACAAAGATCCCATTGAAATAGCACGTGCCTTATCTTACATAATAAGCAGAATACAGTCTATTTTCGCACAATGTGGCCCAATCGCGCCTCTGTTATTTCCAAATCCAGGGAGCAGACAAAGAGTTTCCGTTTTATGCTCAGCCGTTCACTTCCGTCGACACTACAACCCTTTATCGATCGTGTTATCAGGAAGTAACGCTATATTGGATATCATATGCGCTGTCACTAGAAAGATATTGTGTCATAGCTTATGATGTTGCAAACATATCTAGTTTCGAAAATAACAGTTTAGGTTCCCATAAACAATCTATTTTAATTTTTAAGAACCAATAAATGTTATATTTCTGGTAATGATAATTTAAGAAAAGTGAAGGATGAAAATTTAGAAAAATGCTAATTCTTTTTTACAGACATTTAGATAACTATATAGCTGTAGTATTTACAGTTGCATAAAACACTAAGAACATTATTTCTTAAGATATATTCTTGGGAGAAATATTTAAATGATAAAACAAAAAAAAAAAAACCGATAAAAACATAATTTCTGTATGACCCTTAAACAGAAATAAGTGAAGGTATTAAAAAAGAAATACAGTTTTGTAAGGGATTTTATTTTGCTATTTCAGCCTAAAACCCCTGTTGTATTTCCGTCTAGTTAAACTTTTATGGCTTGATTTCCGAGTCTCAGGTTCAGTTTTATGGTCGTCTGGCCTCTTACCCGCTTAATAGCAGAATCGGCGATCACGCAACAAAATCTACCTATACTTACAGCTACCCCGATATCGCGCGGGATACTTTATAACTCGTCTAGTGAACTCCCTCGAACCCTTGCATTAACCAATTTACACCCCCGATTTCAACCCTGCAGCATATAAATTTTACGTAACCGACGAGCCGCTTCCGGACCTCGCCTTTTAAAATTGGCTTCGGTTCTTTAAAAATATGGTAACCATCTTTGTTGCCTTGACCATAAGGTTCAGTAGTCAATGACAACAGGTCAGAAATCAGACCGTAAAAATACGACTGCATAATTGGTCATTAAAACAACGTTTTTGGTGTAGGTTTTCCACCTTCGATATACTTGTATATTTTTATCTAGGTGTAAACTTGTAACTATACCTATTATAAACATTAAAAAAACCCGTAGTGGTAGATCTGAAACATTAAAATTATTTTGTACAGATAATATGCATCAAAAATGATTATTTATTAATTGGATATTAATATGCCTTAATAAAAAAACCTTAATTTTTTGTTCAATATGTATTTAACACAGATTGGATTAAATATAAAAATATATACTTTGAAATTAAAGATAGATCAATCATAAACTCTGATATAAATGCCTAAATAAAGTATGAAGTCACGCCGCCGTGGCGGCGGTCTTACCTGCCGCATTATTTGTTCCATATCAAAAAAGTGATCATATCTTAAATAATCTATTATTGACATTTAACCAAAAGGCTCAGTATCAATTCGGCTCTGGGTCTTTCATAAAAGATTGTAATGAAGAATCGGACGCAGTCGGGAATTCATGGCCGACTGTTATTCGCAAAATTTCAAGCATGTTTTTATGCTTCAGAGAGCACGCTAAGTTAAGTTCCCGTAGTTGCCGATAGATGGCAGTTGTTATACCTTGTCGAAGGTCCTATGGGCACTTCGAAAATATCAAAACATTATAGTCTACAATCAAAGTTGGAGCAGTATGGTCCAGGTCGCTTAAGGCCTAACCAGTTCTAAAGTAAGATAAGGATTTCATGTGACTGATATAATCTTGGAATATTTTAATTCATTTTTATAAAACTTACTCGTATTAAATTAAGGCGAATGCACATTACATCCTCGTGGAAATTTTCACAAGCAAGTTAATCCTTACCTGAAACAAGAAACAAAATGAATAGGTTAATAGTTTCCATTCAATTAGGGCTCGGCCCCCGGAATACCCGCGCCCTAACTATTTTGATTAATGACAAGGCTAATTGATAGAATAAATCTGATACAATCAAATGTGAACTCGGTTTTAGGGCTCGTTTAATTATGATTTGTTGGGATTTTTTGTGTTTTTGAGGCAAATCACGTATTTTATTTCTTTCCAGGCAATACATATACCCGTTTTTCAACATTACTTTTGCTTTTGTGACACAGCGGAAGTCATACGAGTTGGATACATAGAGTATTTCAAGTTCTATCCCTGACTATTCATAAATGTGATAAAACAAGCGTAAAGCTATGTCTAACGGTGCTACTCTCGAAGACTAAGACGACGGCTTGTATAAAGTGTAAAAAGTGGCTACGAAATCACGGCACAAGTGCTACAAGTCTATTTTCAATGTGAGTCTTGTCTATCATACTATACTCTATACACATATATATGTAAAGATATTTATACGCATCCAGACGTGTGAGTACAAACGCAATTATCTAATTACGTGCGCTGAACGCGACGGACAGGCGTGGCGGCTCTGTTTACACAATTCGTTCATGTTCAAGTAACGAATGATTGAGATAATACTTTTCACGCTAAAATTATAGGAATTAAACTAAGGAATTCACATTTTTAGATTAGAGTGTAGTCTACTAGGTGCTGGCTATCTAACTTGGCTATCTAACAGATATCTTTGTTTAAATTTAAACGGGGCTGAAGTTATACAAAATTATTTTAAAGGTGGTAGAGCCGTTAGAGTTCGCCTGGGGCGGCACCACCGTCACCCTCATTTCCTGCCGTAAAGCAACATGTTCTTCATGTTTGTGTTTCGGTTGGAGAGATGTGGTTGCCGGATACACATTATTGGAGGCGACGATCTTAGTCCTCAAGAGTAGGAACGCATCCGCGTCTATCCTTAAATAGAACTTCTGTTCTATTTGAGATTGGACGTGGTTGGCCATGGGTTGCAGTGACCACTTAACATCAGGTGGCCTACATGCCCGTTTTTTACTCTTTCACAATAAAAAAAATTCTTTAGGTCGTGTGAAAAGTACTCGTATTCCCTGAGGAGTAAGATAACAGTTTTGCTTACTTATAGTCAATTCCACTGTCCATAAAAATACATTAACATAAATACAGATGAGCATACAGATCACCTTTTACTAGTTATTAAAAATCGGTATCACTCAGGGACATTTATAACCGACCCCAAAATATAGAAACAATTTGTTTTGGAGGACACTAGCTGTTTCTTCCCAGGAGGGCTAAATCCCATTGCCTCATATTGGCATGTTGCAGCTTGCAGTCGACCTAAGGATAATGTGTGTATTATGATTACAATGCCTATTTCTGGGTACGCTTCGCTTTTAAATGTGTGATTATTCATATTTGTGCTACTACTTTCATGAATTGCTACAATCGTTACGCTTAGCTCTATTAAATACTGTGTAACATAAAAATAAAGAAACATTACTAGAATTACCAAAAACTTAGCACACAATTAATGTAACCACGCGCACACGCTAGAATTCAGAGGAAATTAAATATATTGTATGGCTGTAGTTAATTAATATTTCAGCTACCATTTTCTTTGCAACGCATCCATCATAATACATCACTCAGAACATCTGTACGGGCGCACAGACAATGTTATAACAGAGAACTGTAAGTTTCGTTAAAAATATTATCTGTAGAAATATCTTGTCTTTATTTTACAGAAAATATTGTAGCAATTTCTACGGGGAAGGAATGTTAAAATTGAACATAAATTACATACTCATACAAATCATGGTTTTGAGAAGTACAATATTTTTCAAAATAAATAATCTATTCGCACCGGAACAGCGTTATGAACTTTGGCCTCAACTGTACCAGGAGAAACCAAAGCAAAGTACGTAGCGACGTGAACTATACATGTAAAAGACACGAAAACATCCTAAAGAAGCTACTTGCCGTTAGTTTTTTCTGAGTGTTTTCAATGGTTTATGAAGTCATCTAAGTAAAGCTAAATTGGCTGACGCAATCGAACTTGTATGCCCATATTCAAATTAGCGCGATTATGCGCTAGTAGTTGAATCAAGACTGAAAGGGAATATGCGTCAATTTAAATTAATATAAATCAAAAAAATGTGCAAAGTTCAATGCGTAAAGATACAGTGTGAATAAATAAAGAACCTAAAAATGAAAAACGAGACGTAGGGTAGACGGATTATTCTACCATTAGCATCTGTCAATAGTTGTCCCACCACGCAGTTAGGCGTGAGCACGAGTTATGCAACTGTTTTCAAATATCGGCAAAAAAAGTTAATGGTGAGTACACGTTACATAGTAAAATGTATAAATTCCGCAATTATATTGTTTTTTTTGCGGAAAGAGTAGCAAACGAGCATGTAAACCACCTGATCTTAAGTAGTGACAGCCCACAGACATCCACGAACAACCACAAACCGAAATCCTATCTGAGCTCGAAAGTAGATACGTTGCTACCCATAAAGACTAACATAGTCGTCTCGTTTCAAAGTGTAGCCGGCGACCGCACCTCTCCAACCGAAACACAAGAAATGCTTTACGGCGGATTATGAGGGCGGCGGTGGTACCTCCTCGGTCGAACTATAGTTCTCCCATCTTTAATTGAATATGCGTGCCTATTTAACTATATATAAAAGCAGAGGCATGATAACTAATAAATGATATAGTAATACCTAATGTCATAAATTTGTTTCTCCTTATTCATCAATAACAAAAACACGCTTTGTAATCGAAGAGGCTTAATTAATTCTGAGATTTCGAACACCATATTTTGAAAATCAATTTATTTTTATGAATCGACTTGTTAGCAACCCGTTCCGGATTCTCACGAGTGCACAATATTTTTTTTTTAACTTGGCTTTTTTCTAGTGTAATATGGATATTATGTAGTATGTTGTATTGTTTTTATAAACCTTTCTCTTGAATCAGTGTCTATTGATGAAAATCACATAAAAACCTGTTGCCTAGTTTAAAAGATCTAAACGAAGACAACGGAACCTACGGTATTTTATAATATGTATAGACGAGTCAGTTATTCAAAAAATATGATGTACATATTTTAAAGTTAAGTTGCCTTCTACAATGAACATTTAATTTACTTAATTATGTTATGCAGACAACTATTCCTTGAAATATATATACATATGTATGTCGGTCATTCGATAAGAGGATTTTTCAAAACGATACATACTATTAATTTGCTTTTTTAAGGATGTCTAAAAATTGCTAAAAGCGATTAATACAATCCAATTTAAGAGGTTTTAATGTGTTATTTTTTTTCGAAAATGTAGTCTAGCTAAAAGTATACCTTACATCTGTAAACGTTTAATTTTTTACAGACCACAAGCGTAACGGTATTATTTTTGTTAACGCTTCGATTTTAGTCCGGTATAATTTCATACTGGGCTATATATATAAAAATGGCTACTTAAGGGGTAAACTATCTGTTCAATTCAATCTAGCGATCTAGCTATTTCTATTTGGTGGTATGCCAACGTAGTCATAAAATAGTGACGAACTTGTTTTGTCCAAACGGCGACGGCGCGGCGACTGTCGGGACCTCTTGTATTTTCATTTAGTTTACGATCGCAAACATCGCGTACAATGTTTGAGCTTCACTCAATTCTCTGCCGACTTGTTTTACCACTGGTAATGAGCTATAAGCGATGGAGACTAATTTTGATCATTAATTTCGATCTTCATCAAATTGTAATATTAGTCAAGCAACTGGTTTTACATTTGATCGACGGTATTGATGACAAAAGGGCAGGTTATCGCGCAGAGAATTGCGATTGCTAATCAGCGTGCGAATGCGGCCTGCATTCTTGGTATCATGCCTTATAGGTATGCGTTATGGACTCACTGTAAATTGTTTATATTAGAAAACTTTACGAAATAATGCAGGTTTTATCACGGGTTTTTTTTACCGTTGAAACAAGTAATCCTTAATTATATTTATATTTTTGATAGGCATATATGGAAATCTCATTTAGTTTCGTTATTTTTAAGATTTCGAGGCCTGAAACGAATCCTTGATTCCCTGTGTGAGACGCTGTAATTGCACTTAGACTATGACTACCCGATATTTAAATAATGTTAAAATTTTATAACACACATAAATTCGAAACCTGAATTATTTTAAATTTTTTTCGATATCATCAGATTCCAACCCATAACTTCCCATTTGAGAACCCGAATCATACCATTAGACTTTGACTGTTTCATTGCAAATACATTATTAGATACGTTATTTATTCAAATTCGCATATTTTAACTCGTTACTCGTTTAAAGACAACGACACAAGTCATTTTTGTATTGAAAATATCTCTCGACCCCTGAAGTTGTTTTGATCTCGCCAAAGGTTTACGCGCGTTCTTACGGTCTATATATCACGATTAATGGTACATAGCCGAGCTACTACAGGTTTAGTTCCATTTGCTCTTACGCAAACGTCATAAATAAGGGCCTACCTATTGTACCTACAATCATGTAAGATACTTGGAACTTTTCTTTTGGCACTGTCTACTCATTTCTTTCATTGTTTATCAAGTCATTAGCTAAATAATATCGTTTTAGTAGCATCTTTTCATAGCTAAATCATTTTCTCATTTAATTTACTCTTACATTCTATCTTTACCAATACTGCCATCTGTGATATAGTCCACCGATACCCGCTTAATCCGCAATGAAGAGAATCTTGTCTTAAAGGTGGGAGAACTATAGTTCGACCGGAGAGGTACCACCGCCGGACTCATAATCCACCGTAAAGCATTACTTGTGTTTCGGTTGGAGAGGTGCGGTTGCCAGCTACACTTTGCAGCGAAGCCACCATCTCAGTCCTCAGGAGTAGCTACGCATCTACGTTCGAGCTCAGATAGGATTTCGGTCGTGTTTGCCGTTGTACGTGGATGTCTATGGGCTGTAACTACTTAATATGAGGTGTTTTGCATGCTCATTTGCTACTCTTCTCACATAAAAAAAATGGTTCAAGAGATACAGTCGAATAATATTGTCTTATCCGTCAGGAGTTTAATTTGCGGAGAAGCAAGTTTTGCTTTTTGATAGATACAGTTGACTGTGTGTGAGACTGTCTTATTCTTCCGGAGTAACAACATTTCTAAGTAATATCTCTGATATCTATCTTCCGTTCGGTTTAAATTGAATGTGGATTTCCATGGGCTGAAGCAACAACGCAACATCAAGTGGTCTGCACCAAAAATGGTTGGTCCTTATCAGTAATGAGTTTTTAGTAAATTATACTTTCATCCGAAAGAGTAAATAGATTAAATTGTTAAGAGGCTTTTGTTTACGGTTCAAATACTTTCTTCAACGTCACGTCTTCGCGTCAAAAAGTGATTTTAAATGGTAAGCCCTTTTTTAGATTATTACCATTTGCATAACATTTTTTTTATGATTGAATTGAAAAAAAACTAAATACAATATAAATAAGCACTATATGTATATTTGAGCAATAGGAATAATACATCTTATTCTTGTTATCCTATAATTCAATAATAAAAATAAACACGAGAATTCAAATGTTAAAAATAAAAAAATAAATATAAGTTAACAGTTCACAAAATCACGTTTTAATTCAGCATTTAAGCAATCAGATAATTCCTTATAGGACAGCATTCATGTGGTCCATTATGTGATATTACGCCTTCAAAATAAGGCTTTAAAATTTCATTTTCCCTTTCTTCAAAAGCATAAAGAAATCTTAAAAGTTACCATAATTAAGATTTCGCACAAGTCCCGTAGACTCAAAAGAAACTTTTGTTGGCACGCTGTATACAATTATTTTACATTGGTTTCTCCGGTCCCCAGTGGAACAGAACCTCTTGATGTCGCTATAAAAAGTTGTTTGCGAATAATTCCGGCGCCACTTCGGTTGTCGGAAAATCGATAAACCTGTTTAACTAGACAGAATCTCACCTACATTTGAATTGGTCTAGTAAATAAAAGCTCTGTTTTTAATGTGAGGAGAGTAGCAAACGAGCATGCAAACCACCTGATGTTAAGTAGTCGCAGCCCAAAGACATCCACGTACAAACACAAATATGACCGAAGTGCTATCTGATCTCGAACGTAGATACGTTCCTACTCCTGAGGGGTAAGATGGTCGCCTCACTTCAAAGTGAAGCCTGCAACCGCACCTCTCCATCCAACATACATGTAATGCTTTACGGCGGATTATGAAGGCGGCGTTGGTACCATCCCGGTTGAACTATGGGTCTCTCATCTTTAACAATCGCTACTTATTTAGAATTGACATACGGATAAGGACTTAATAGTTAATGAAGTAGCATGTAGTAAGTTGATAGCCCTCGAAAGGCGTTATCGCCGCTGACCTCATAATCCGCCGTGAAGCAAATCTTTTATTTCGTTTAAAGATGTATTTGCTGATTATTCCTATTCTATTAGGCCTCTAGTAGGTGCATAACTACTCCTAAGGTTTGCCTTCGACAGGAATTCAGTTCTGTTTGTGGTCGGATAGAAACCTACATACTCTGCAGTCACCACTTTACATGGTTTGCACGCTCTTTAACTACGCCTCTAACTTGAAAAAGCTACGTTTTATTTGAGTTTGTTTAGACTAATCTAATAAAGAAAATCTATTATTATTAACAATGTTCAACATTTAAAAGCAAAATAGTACATTATTAAAATTTCTAATTAATGGATACTACTGTTTGTTTTTTTGTGACTTATTTTACATTCGAACTCTAATTTACTTTAAGTAATTTCTGTACGACCACTTATTAATTTTCATGATGCATTTAATCATTTAATATCTAAGTGAGAATTTTTTGAGAAACATTTTTTTGGGAAATATTTTTGTTTCTAAAAAATATATGTTTTAAGCTGCAAACCGACAGTAAGTCAAATAAGTTGATTTACTCAAATAAGATGATAAGTAAGCAATCGATTCTTTTACCGATTTAGTTTTTTAATTTCTGTACACTCAAATATAATAATATCATAATAGGCGTTACAAAATTTAAAAAATGGTTATAGTCGGATTGGATTTTAATAGTTAATTATACAGAATATCCATTATCCATAAGTATAAGTAAAAGTGAACATTATCACCCTCTTTCACAATATACATTTTCTGGAAAGGAAACAGAGAAGCTTGATGTTATATTTGTACGTGAGATATTATTTATTTTACAGTATCGCCTGGACGGAACAAATTGTCACGATGCATTCTTAGCGCGTGTATGCATTTATCTTTGATTTTGTAAAGGAAACAGTTCTTGGTTTATTTTACAATGCAAACACTGTTCCAATAAAAAATAAACTACAATTATTAATTGCCGATATTTTAGAACTAGTTGTACGGCTCCTGGTCACAGCTAAATCACTAAGCCGTTATCACGAGCCCTGCATGTTCGAAATATCGGCAATTTAAATAGTTAATCGTGAGTCCCGGTTATGTATAATGTATAATTCTCCGATGATATTAGATTAAAACCAAATAAACTAAAATTTATTAGATTATATCTAGTCTTCAAGGGAAGCAACCCATTTATGTATGTCTGAGTTCACGAAGAATCTCCTAGCATCGTATATACGTTTTTGCCAGCAACTACTTGTTCTTTGGTGTTCTTTAAACTCCCAATACAAAAAGAGACTGTTATGAATTTGAAACTTTTGTCTGTTTGTTTTCCTATCATCCAAATAAATATAACTTTATAAATGTTTGATCATAGATCCAAGAGACTGCCAACTTGAGTATTTGATGTTATTATTAACTCGACCTACTCGTACATCCATACTTGAAAAAAGATTGTGACATTTTCTTACCCTGTATTCTGCGGCTCTGGGGTCTCATCGGCGTCATTACTGACTATAGACTCTAACATCTGTATCTTCAGCATTGTCCACCCTTACATGACCTTCGCTTGTGCGCTCTCACTATCTTAACACAGCACTTAATTCACTAAGCGTTTCTCGTCACTGTGGTTCGTCAAATCTTCTTTCCTTGTTTTGACTCCTGAAACAAAGACAAACAAAGTTGATTTTTCGACAAATACGATGAGATTTTTGAAATCAAATTGAACTCTTAGTAGAAAGGTACATATGTATTCTGTATACGTTATTATAATAGAGATAATGTAAATCTATTTTACACTACACAATACAATATTTTTCAATAACCATCAAATTCAAAATTTATCAACTACCAGGGGCTCATATCAGCCACTTTTAAAAATTATTATTACATTTTATATTGATCTTAAACTGATTTTATATGCTATATTAATTTTAAATGTTATATTGATCCTAAATGCTACATTGATTTTAAATGCTGTAGTGATCTTTTCAATCCTATCGAGTCTCTCCAAAAATTATTTGCCTCTAATACTTGTGAGGATCTAGCTTGTGATTTCGCAAATATATTTATGTTGGTTATTTCCATCAAGTTCGCTTTACTTTATCTTATTTTCTTATATTGAATAATCTGTTATCATGACCTACTTATAATCACCTTAAATTGTATCTAGAATACTACATAGCACAAATGTTGTTTCCAGAACTCTCGTTAAGCAAGTCGGTGTGGTTAGTTCTAGAATACCTTTTGAACTTTCGTCTTAAGCACATTTCTACTTTAAAGATGCTTTGATCGTTGTAATTAATTGTATTAGTTTGCTTCTCTACTTCATTAGGATTTTAGATTGCCTTAAGGATAATAACCTTAAGCCCTAAGTGAAACTATTATCTGTAATGCCATTTGTATTTAGATTAGAGGTTTACTTTAGATAGAAGTTTGTTAATAATATTAATATTACTAACAGAAGAAACTTTCCAGCCAGACATTTATTATTATTTGTATTACTATATCGAGACGTGTAATTTTTATTTTTGATTTGTAGGTCTTGTTTTGGTAGTAACCTATTTGTTTGTGGCAAAAGTATCTTATCAATTCAAATAAAAAGAAAGATGCTCTTCTTCTAAGCGTCACGGTAATCCCTTTTAAGCGTGCAAGGCACAATGACACTTACAGTCGAAGTGGTCCTATTACTAAAAGGGTATAATTGCATGGGCATTTAGCAATGCTATGCTTACTTCACGCGCATTTTGATTCTATTGTTGGAAAGGTAAGGATCGCCCACACTTTGCTACCTGCATCCCCTCTCCTAGACAAGGGTAGACATTTTTTTTCTATGTATTTCTATGATTCCTGAATCACGCTATTTAAGTTTTGTAGAATTTGAGAATATATACAACGACGCCTCCAAATCTGACGAGGAGTCCGTTACTACGCAGGAAATGTGACCTTGGAAACAGTCACATAATCTATTGGCTTGGCGTGAAGTACTTGAAAGTATGGATCATACATCAGAGGGCAAATTGCTGTTTGATGAGGAAAGGGAGGTGCTTAGCACTCGACACCACTGACGTAGCAGACTTGACTCCTTTTTGTTATCATGTTTTAGAATTTTTTATGTCGCAAAAATAGCAAACGAGCGTCCAGGCCATCTGATGTTAAATGGCCTTCAAGTTCAAACAAGACTGAAGTCCTGTGTGACGTGTGCATAGATGCAATGCTTCTTTTGAAAACAGATGGTCGTATCGCTGATGAATGTAGCCGGCGATTGCATCTCTCCAACCAAAATACAAGTACAGCTCTACGGCGGATTATGAAGATAGTACCTCCTCGATTAAACAGTTTTTCAATTATCTTGGTATATAGCGATAAAGAGACGCCGTGCATAGATGCGTTGGTACCCCTGAGAACTAAGATTACCTTGTAATTGTAGACGATGGCAGTATCTCAATCAAAATACAAAACTGCTTTACGAAGGATTATGAGGGTAGATGTAGGTACCTCCCCGGTAAAACTGTATTTCTATTACCATAGAAAAGTCATTATAGATAACCGTCACTCTAAAGATTACCTTTAGGTTTACGGTACTTTAATTACAAATTTCTGCTAGCCGCCTAAACAGACTTACACTTTCCAGTCGCAAGACTGCTATCATTGATAACGCTAAGGTAATAATAAAAACATAATTTGTACGAAAAAATAAGCATTTTTTTGAATTAACGTTTTTTAAGTATTTACTTAAGAAGCGTTAATTCAAATTTAATATTGATATGCAATTTTAAGACTTTAATTCTAGCGAAACGACAAAAATTTGTATATTGGCTAGTCACAACTTATCGATATTTTTGTGTAGTTGTTTTGTGCAAATCATAGACGATTTTAAACTAATATTATCGCGGCATTTATACATTATATTATATAACGGTTAATAACGAAAGGGTCCATGCATTATGTTATTGAACAATTCATTATTGTTTCAATATTGACTACAAATCTATATTCAGAATAGGAAAGCTTAAGGCTATTACTAGACTAGTACGAGGGACGAGCACAGATTAATTAAGTAATCTTAATTTTTTATAGAATTATGTGCAGAAGTCTTCTGAATTTTATCTTATTATATTTTCTTTAATGGCTGATGCTGTTTTAAATTAAATATTTATTTATGAGTATTCAAATTCCGGACCTCACAGTCTGTCACGGCATAGTTTTCTTCATACAATATATATGTGAGAAGAGTGGCAAACGAACATGCTGGCCACGTGATGTTAAGTGGTCACTGTAGACTACGGATATCCACATACAACTTCAAATAGGATTGGGGTCTGCGGTCCTGCGTTGCCACTTTTGAAGACTGAAACAGTTACCTCGCTTCTAAGGGTAATCGACAACCGTACTTCCCCAAGAATTGACGAATTGCTTCACGACGGGTCATGAGGGCGTTAATGGTATCTCTCCGCTTGAACTGTAGTTGTATCAAATGTTAATTAAATTATTTCTCATTATTTATATAATGCACTGTGATGTATTTAAACCAAGTTTTTTCGTGCACAACACAGTAATTATGGGTCTGACATTTATCGTGAATAAATTTTACGAAATTATTCAAATTTATTTCTTTACCATATTTTTGTTTGTTAAATACTATCTATCACGTCGATGTTACATTTTCTAGAACAAAGAAGAACAAGGTGTGTAAATAAGTAATAAGATTATAGAGCTCAAAGAACTTGTCGATTCATGTAATTCTTACAATATATGAAATTACTGGTACTGAAATTCTTTTTCAAAATTAAATATTTTATTTAATTATAAATTACACTTAATTAATATCAAATATATAATGTGAAATCAGTACATCGGCTGAAGCTATTACAAATATATTTATGTCTGACAATTTCAATTTTTCGAAAAAAAAAATTCACCAAAAATGACTATTTAAATCAATTTTGATAAAAAAATAAAATGACGCAAAAAGGTGGACAAATTATTTACAAGTTTCAATGACCACAGTTAATGTCATATTTGTTTATTATCATTATTAGAATCACAGTGTATTTATCACAAAGTCTATTCGCAATGTATTTGACGTCACGGCTCTATTAGATCGGCACAGCCGTAAGCCGATTTCCCTTGTAGATACGGCCCACCCTTCATGTAAGGGTTGGAAGTTGTATATATACTGAAGGGGTAAAAAACTACAATAGCGTGACTCAGGTTTTTTAAAGTTTTCAGTTAAAGTAGCCGCTTTTATGAAAAACGTTAAATGCAGATCTGTTGTCATGCTGAACAAGATTTTGATTAACGTTTTCTAAGTGTGACATCAAAATTATGACGAGAAAATATATAAGTACGAAATATATAATTAAGAAACCTTAATTTAGTTAATAACCTTATTTTTGATTGGTAAGGTAAATGGACTGTACATTAAGTGATAGCGAGACATTTTTCGAATCAGATTGTTTTACCTTCAGCATGAGTTCTGTTTAAGTCAATTTTGAATAGATGTCTCATGATTTTGAATAATAAAAATGTTTTTATATTAAATCTTGTATCAGCATGTAGATGTTACTAACATCTATAAATGTACTTTAATAATTCTATGGTACATTAACATTAACTATTAAATTCTGAAATGAGTAATTTCTTTTCTCGCGGCAAAAGGGAGTCAAGAGTTCTTCGTCATTGGTTATGAGACTGACATGCACTCGGTGCCAGATATCAAGTCATCAGAGGTAGATTCACTGGTATTAAGGCCATGATCGTCGTAACCGTAAAACACAGGAATTAGGCCAGCTCCTGCGACTGGTTCAACGCGAAGATACGGACTCCCGAGAAATTTGAACACACTTTGTATTTATACGTGAATTTTAGAAAACTTTGATACCGTGTTTTAGAAATTCTACCTGGATCTATTTGTCTAGTTTGAGGACAATAGGGTATTTTGCTGACTATTGTGTTATTTTTTGCAATGCACCCAAAATTCGTTTCATAAAATTGCAGGGTTCATCATAGAGTAGCGCACAAGTAGACACTATCCACGTTTGGGTTATGGCTCTGATAGAATACTCTTTACAATATTTTTTACTCTTACGTGTAGTAATTTTTGTGATGTGTGTAGAATGCCTTAGACTTCAGGAGTAGCAACGCATCTACGTTCGACGTCAGATAAGGTTTCAGTTTTGTTTCAATTTTCATGTATAAGTCAATAGAGTAAAGGGACCATTTAATAACATGTCGTGAGAACACATCGGTTGTTAGTCTATAAAAAAGCTTTATCTCTGTCCCTACTACGACATAAATGTGAAACGTGTTAATGTATTTCTTTGTTTTTTATGATACGGAAACGAGTATCTTAATCTGTTTAAAATTTTCTATACGTAGTACGGGTCCTCCTAGCTTTGACATTGGCTATTTATTGTTTTACTATACCTATTATGTTACAACTGAATAACCGAAAATGATTACCAACAATTGATAATGTAGGTAGTTAAGATAACTGTTCTTTTAAACAACATTTTTAAATTACTAAGTCTACAGTTTGGTGGTGGTCTTCAGGAGGGTGTACTAATAGATAATTATATTAAACTGTTAAATTATAAAACGAGTTTTTGATACTTTTGTAAAAAATATTACTATAAAACTTCACGGGTAAAATCATAGGCTGACGCTAGTAAAATAAAGAGAAGGCGCAATACAACTATGATTTATCGTAGCTAAGTATCATCTTTACGTAGCCGTGTAAACAAAGCAACGTCATTGTAAACCGTCCCTGTACTATTACAGGGGTGAGGGGCTGCGTCGCGCTCACTCGTATGGCGCAAATCATTTTCTATCTTGCTCACTGCAGGTGCAATTACACTTAAGAATAACGAGGTGGTTACTTGCACTTAACGAATATTTCCTACGGTCGCGTTACGTATTCTCTTTGTAAATTTTAATCGTGTGTTCTGAAAATGATTGTTTTGCCGAGCGTAGTGATTTTAATGTAATAAAAAAGTAAATATATCTAAACAAAATCAGTAACAACGTCACAAGATGAGCAACAGATGTGGAACAACGAAAATTGCGATTTAAAATAAATGCTTACTAAAAAAACCACAACGGATTTTCTCAATTTTTTTTTATAATAAAACTTATATATCAGAATAATGTATAAACTACAATTTGTAATTATATTTTGGGATTTGAATATTTTTTATGTGAGAAAACTAGCAAACGAGCATGCAAACCACCTGATGTTAAGTAGTCGCAGCCCGTAGACATCCATGTACAACCACAAACACGACCGAAATCCTATCTAAGTTCGAACGCATCTAGCGTTGCTACTCCTGAGGACTAAGATGGTCGGCTTGCTTCAAAGCGTAGCCGGCAACCGCACCTCTCCAACCGAAACACAAGTATGAGCAGCGGCAGTGGTACCTCCCCGGTCGAATTATAGTTCTCCCACCTTTAATAATGTAACATGATGTAACGATAAGTTTCAAGTAAGTCGGACAATTCCTGCACTATGTTACCTATATTGGAGTGGCGAGCTTTGCGTAAACTATTTATGTTATACGAAGATTGTTGCTCTTAACTAATTCTGTACACGAATTGAATTATAATTGTATTGAAACATAGAGGATGATTGTTATTAAAAGCAAACGTAGCCGCGGGGAACAACTAGATGTTTATATTCTTGAGAGCGTGTACACTGTTTCTTATAGATTTTTGGTACAGTCACTGAAGCTAATGGAAATTCACATCTGATCTCAAATAGGATTTAAGTCGAATCTGAGGAATAGCAACGTACGGGCGTTGCTATTCCTAAGGACTAAAATTGTAACCTTCTTTGTGAAAGTACCTTGCAACCTCAGTTCTCTAACCGACACATAATTGGCATACGGCAGATTGAGTGCGATGGTGGTACGTACCTCCCCACTAGATTTATAGTACAATCTAAATCTATAAGGTTTAAAGTTTATTGATACATAATAATTACTTAAGTAACATCTAAAAGGTTTAATTTTGGGTACCATCATCACACCCATATTTGCGTGAAGCAATTCTTGCATTTCGGTGGAAAGTTTTTACGGGCTTAACTACAAATTAGGCGATCATGTTAGTCCTCAGGAGTAATAACAAATCGGTTTACTTCGTATAGTTAGAAATGTCCATAAGCGATAGTGGTGACCTTTACGTGGTTTGCATGTTCGTGTGATTCTTCTAATTTAAAAAAAAGGTACTTTGAAGAATGCGTATGGCGAGATCTTCTTCAAACATTCTGTGCCCACATTCCCCAACCACTTAAGCTAAGTATTTTCTAAAAATAATCTTTCCAGCTCTACGCGTAACGTTCTCATAATGGTCCTTCATAAAGGCTCATATTCCAGTTTTCTCAGATACAAAGTAAGGATTCTTGTTAAGGAATATTGCTGCTATAACGCTGTTATTGCTACGTCACTCTTCCGCCAACAAAGCTGATAATAAAACTTGTTCACGACGCGAGCAATATACTTTGATGTATTTTCCATACCTTCCCGTCTGTTAATATCTATCCAGGAAATTAAAATAGTGATGTTATCCGTTATTAATATTTATTAAAATGAAATTTTCTTTGTATTTAATACCGGTAACTTGAACAGTGAAGTTTTATCGACAATAACTCTACTTTACTTTATACCAGTATATATAAATCTGTATAGTGTCTGTAAATATTTAATTTACAACTTTTTAAACTATTAGTACTGCAGATAAATATTGGTTTTGGGGCTCATTGGTAATCAATTTTACCATTTTTGAATTTTTTGTCTGTTGTCTGCTCATCTGTCAGTACATCCTATTATAATTAAAAAACGATTTGACCCATCTTGATGAAAATAAATTTTAGGGGTATGTAAACTATAGTTTGACCGGGAAATCCGCCGTAAAGCATTACATGTGTTTCGGTTGGAGAGGTGCGGTTGCCGGCTACACTTTGAGCGAGGCGACCATCTTAATCCTCAGGAGTAGCAACGTATTTACGTTCGAGCTCAATAACGATTTAGGTCGTTTTTGCGATTAGGCGTGAATGTCTATGGGCAGCGACTACTTAACATCAGGTGGTTTGCATGTTCGTTTGCTAACCTTCTCACATTAAAAGAATACGAGTTATAGTGACAGATTATAGCGGTGATGTGTGCTGATTCAAGGTTGTGTTAAAAAAGTTTTACTATTTCTATCTTAGCTCTCCATAGTAGCGAAATTTTGATCTAAGTCGTCTGTTACATAAAAGATTATATCTTGTGAATTTAAATGTGGGCTAAGTCATTTATTCTTAAAATAATACATTCTAGTTCATTCAACAGTAATATAGCAGTTACTTATCGATTTCTAGTAAGATTTTGGTTTTTATTGGAATTTTATGACGTAATTAATAGACATTCACGGTAACTTTTTTTTACTTGTTATTTAAGTGCTACGTTTTTTATTTTAAAAGTGTAAAAAACTAACGTGGTGTCCATTATTTTAGGACTGAGATGGTAACATCGCTTGTAAGTCTGCCTACAATACATATTTCCAAGCGAAACACAGGACTTGCTTCACGGCGGGTTATAAAGATGACGGTTGTACCTCCCTGATCAAACTATAAGTCTACCGTACCCTATATGTCTATCTTTCGCTAATAGTTACCAATATAACCACCACCACCACCACCAATATTTATCCTAATTATCTCAGGCCTCGTAAATAAAAATACAATTTTCCTCTTACCTAATTAATTATTTTTGTAACATGCCTACATATTGACATCAAATTCTATGACGCGAGTTTCTAATTACGTTTTTTATAGAAAAATATGTCTTATAAAATTTCGTACCCGGAAACTCGGATAATATTTCCAAGATTTATTGGAAACAGGTCTGATAAGACGCCAGAAATTATTAAAAGTTTCCAAGGCGAGTGAAATGTTGTTTACTCTTATGCTTTCCGTTATGAAATAAAATATTATTTCGTACAGATATCGGGATGTGTCGCTATTATGCTCTGTTGACGATGTCGGAAATTGTATAGAACATTGTTGAAAAAAATATACTTTTTATGTAAGAAGAGTAGCAAACGAGCATGCAAGCCACCTAAAGTTAACTAGTCGCAGCCCATAGACATCCACGTACACGGCGGTGGTACCTCCCCGGTCGAACTATAGTTCTACCACCTATCAAATACCTACCAAATCTGAAATATAAAAAATATAGGTAATTTACATAACAGTAAGGTGGTAGAATTACAGTTCGACCGGTGTGGTATCATCGCTACCCTCATAATCCGCCGTAAAGCACTACTTATTTTTCGGCCGGAGATGCGGTTGCCAGCTACACTTACAGTTGAGGCAACCATCTCAGTTCTCAGGTATGACAACGCATCTGTGCATGACAACTATACAGGACATTATGCCTGATTGATGTTGGACGTGGATGTCCATGGGCTGCAGCTACTAGTTAACTTGTGGAGTTCAAAAAACAAAATTAGGAGATTTAATTTTACAAATTAAATATAGAACTATTACACAGAAAACAAAGTAAAAACAGTTAAGTTTACCTGTATCCTGTATATTAGTTCTAAAACTTCAGATAAATTGGACTCCAAAAAACAAAATTAGAAGCATTCATTTTACAAGTTAAAAATAGAACTGTCATATTGAAAACAAGGTAAAGACTGTTAAGTTTACCTGTATCCGGAATATTAGTTCTAAAACTTTAGATAAATTGTACATGATTTGATGTGCGGCGTATCAATTACCGGGACCCACATAGTTAAATATTCTCTTTCACTATAATTACCATCAACTAGACTTTGACGTGGTTTTGCTCGTTGAGATGTCGATTTTACAATACTTTAATGTAATAGCAAGCCATACAGCTCCATTTCTTCTCTCTATATTTGAAACAAATCTATAAAGGGACTAAAACAATCATCTATTTTTGATCACTTTCATAAAATGTTTCAACTCCTTTAGGGGATACATTTTTAAAATGACTTGTTTAGTATATTTACGCTACAAAAAGGACTTATTTACGAAATTTCAGGATTCTAGGTTCAATGGCTTCAAATCTCCGGGTAAATCAGTCACTTTCATTTTTTATATATAGAAGATAAATCCTTCTTAAGTTAAGTCTGACGGGCACTTTCCAAAAATACTTAACTGACCTATAAACCCATTTAACTGGTTCTCAAAGCTACTCGGGTTGACTGGGTAAAAATAAACCTCATAATCCTATTATAACTTTTAAGGAACAAGTTTGACTCTTTGAGAGATAGAATCCAAAATGTTTTTGACGCTGTATTAATATTTGATCGGATGATTTGCTACACGAGATGTTGAATGCCCAAAAGGATATAAACGAACATACTAGCAAGAACAATGAAAAATGAATACCCTAGAGGATAATAAAATAAAGATACAAGTTAGAACAATAACACACGTTGGAAACCTTCAGTTACTTTGTACAAAAAATGTAGGGATTGATCGTTATCAGCAACCTATTTCTATCCGAAAAGTATGCTAAGGTTTTCCCGTGATATACGAAGGATTAAGCCTTAATCAACCAACGTCAATGCGGACCGACTTCGGATTGACTCCATACAACTTTATAGGGAACTTGTATTATATTGAGACTATGTCATGAAATTATCAAAGGTGTGTAAATTCCTATGTGTGTCTGTCTGTACTCAGCCTACTTAGACGAACCGTTCTTATCCGGAGAGTAGACCTATGACTTGCAACGGGTCAGTAATGGGTTGATGATAATGATTAAATCTGTTAGAAAAATATTTAAAGCAAAACGGAAATCAACGAAAGATACTTAATATTTAAACTGAAGCCTGGAGACGTAAACCAGCAAAGCTGACAAGTTAATCGGATCGGGTAATGACAATACAATTTTGCTACATTGTAATAATAATGATAACATTTAACAGAATACAAGAGGTAAGTCTATTATTCTTAGTGCTTTAGTGAAGTGAGTTACCTTTTAATCACTCAAACCTTTTCCCCTTAAGTTTTTTTTCTTCCAAATTGCAATTGAGAATGACGATGGCACCTTCTTTGTCTAACTATACAAGTTTCACATATAAAATTTTTAGCAGAATTTTAAATTCGAATTGTTTAAAACATTTAATCTTTTTCAGTTGTCTAAAAATACTCAATATAAATGCGGTTAAAACTAAACGAGCCCGCGCTAACCTTTTGAACCTAAAGGTCAGTCTCAGTGGACAATTCTACAACAAATAAAATCCGGTGATCATTTACCAAAATTGGCAAGCTATACTTATTTTGGTGGTCATTATATTTGATCTCTTTAGATCTCGGATCCAAAGCAATGAAGACTTGACATTTTGAGAATTCTTATTTATTTGTTTCTTTGTGAGTTGTTCTTTTTTGCCCATACGATTTATAGACTCTATGATACTACATCCATAAAATATTTTTATGAAATTGAAGAAGCAAAAGAGCATACAGGCCACTGGATTAAGTGGTCATTGCCATCTACAGACATCTGTAACCAGGCCTTATTTTGCCACTTTTGTTTTGGGACTAATCCTATTTTTTACAATTCTGATTCATTTTTTAATTAATAGCATGTTCTTATGTACATCTTGTATATAAAATTTAAAAAGGAAGAAATTTCCAAAAATTTCTACCTTTTTTGTTTCTTACAAAATGTATACATGTGGTAGCGGACCTATATTTTCCATATTTCTAAAAGGTTATTTTATTATTTAGTTATTTATAAAAACCCAGTTAATCAGAACATCCATCTGAAGGTAAGTGTAGTAAATTGTTCACATCCATTAAAAGTATTAATGGATTGAGAGAAAATAGAAAAGTAATTAATAGTTAGAAAGACAAATAATGATCATGTGCTTTCTGTAAGAAAGTAGCCAGGGCATGTGAGAGGTACAGTAACTTATATCAATTCAATTTATTCGTAGAATATGCATTTTGCTATGTACCGAGTATTAAGGATTAACAATTTTTTTGATTGCCGATATTTCGAACCAGTTGCATGGCTCGTGGTCAAAAACTCGAAAAAAAAAACAAAAAACAAAAATTGTTAGTACCCGGTATATAGTAAAATGTATAATAAATTTCGCAATAATGTTAGATTAAAACCATATGGTACTAGAATATGATTGTGGAAAGGTAGGGTTTTGAAGTCAGGATGAACATTTAAATTCAAATTCAAATTCATTTATTATTCACACTTAATATTCAATATTGAACATAATAAAACTAAAATACACTATGTCAGGTTCTTCGATAATACAATTTACCTTATTTCTCACGTATCGCACCGCATCTCAGAATATATGTAACAAAATATTTGTATTCAAAGAAGATTCTTTATAGAACTCTTTGTTAACGTGAACAAACAACCATCAACACGGTGACCACTTGTTATCCGATGGACTGCATGTTCGTTTGGTACTCCCGTTTCATTAAAATGTTCATTTCGTTTGAAATTCACTTTGAAACTCCTATATATTTTAGCTTCTGACTTCAGTTTTAGCATCTGTGTTATTGACACTGTCTTTGTAGACTGTCTGTAGAAGTTTTGCTTTGGTAAGCTTGAGAACCATTTGGAGACTATTGGATATGTGTTACAAGGTAAGGAATTTCAATTAAGTTAAAGGTATTCCTCGAACAGTACTAGTATATTCAGGTTCCAGTAGTCGTTTACGAACGGTTAGTTGTATGTTAAACTTGATTATGACCAGGTCATTGCTTGCCTAGAAGTCGAACACATTGTAATAAATCGTGCATCTTGTTTTTACACTTTATGTATAGGAAATGTATATGTAGATGTATATGTAGATGTATATAAGGAAATCTACAAAAAGTAAAAAGGAGATTGAAATTTTTAACACGTATTTTACACTCTCAGAGGTAGAGTTTCATAAAACCATATATTTCCGCATACATTATGTTACATAACGGGTCCTCACGATTAACGATTTTTTGATTTTTAATAGGCAATTAAAAATCAAAAATCAAAAGTCGATTCCGCGATAATATCAGTTTAAAATCGTACATTTCCGCATATTTTTAGACATCTAACTTCCAAACCGTGGCGTCTTTATACCATCTTTAAAACTATTTTGCTCCATAAAAGTAGGATTTTCCAAAATTCCTTTATTAGTGCTAACTAACCTAAATAAAAAACCGTTTGCAAAATTTCACGGTATCAGATTCAGCTAATGTGCCTTGATATCTTGGTTTGTCAAACAATTTACTTATACGTGGGGAAATCCGTCATGGATATATATATATTCTTCGTATACCTCATAGTGTTCTTCGTATACCTCATAGTGATCTTCTGTGTGCTTTTGGTCGGGGCCATGGGTACGCTGAGCATTCTGCAGCTATCTCAAGTTCTTTCAACTCGTATTTGCGCCCTAATCGGCGGAATTTCCAAAATTTCTTCCTCTTTCTTTCTTCCAATTACCCTCTATAAATAACCTATTTATTCAATTTTAAAACATTAGTTCAGTGGCTATGTTTTAATATCTGGGGGAGTCATACACCCTTCTTCTATATGTGGGAAAATCCGTTATGGAAACCAATGAGTCACGGTAGACATCGAATGGTTATACGAGACTCTTGCCAACTGTTCGATGTTTGTCGGGTCCCTAGGTACAATTTAGCCTTTTCCGTAGTCAGGGCCACACTGGCCCCATCTAGGCTTCCTCTATTTATCCATTACCTTCCTCTTTCATATATATATTATGTATACTCGTATAGTCATATTAAAAATCAATTTTATCCAATCCAGACTTAATTAATTCTGTTTCTAATAACTAATACGTATGTAATAAGTCGAGCTGTTCATTAATGGTCAAGCAAAAGCAATCGTTCAAGCGGTAATCTCTTAATTCTACTCATTACGAGCCTCGATACCGGTTTGAATACATGTCTCATCACGAGCGAGAAACGATTTATATTTTTTTTATTACACATTAAATTTTACGAAGACCGATGCGAAGCCGCCTCTACGCTGAGCCCTAGGTTCGATTCCAAATCAGGTAGATTAATTTATCAAGAAGAACCTTACCTTTTTGGCATAAACGTGTTTGGTGTCTGCAGTAAATATAATATATAGCGAAAAAAATATTTTTTGTTTTCTTTTTCTTAATCTGCTTGTACCTGAAATTATTAGTTATATTTGGAAATATATTTTTGAAGTCGATAAGCCATTTATCGACGAAGATATTAAGCAATAAATGCGAGTGTGACCGCGGGACATAGCTAATGCATTACATTATAATATACTAAGCTATATTCTTTAACCTCTTCTAGCGAGGATCCATAACTTCAAGAAGTTCACGCATGACTGAAACCGATGATTAAAAATGAAAACTCGATGCATTGATGCGAAGCAAACGAAACGGGTCGTTAGATCGCAGACGGCTATCGTGTCATACTATTAATACCGTTATAGAATAGTGACAATTTAGTGGTTAAGATTCCGATTCGTTAGGCGTTCATGGTTCGAATCCCACGCACCTTTGATTTTAAACTTATATGTGTACTAGCGATCCGGCCCAACTTCGCTCGGGTATATTTACTTAAATTAATTTTCTTTCATGCAATCAGTCATTACCTAGTTGCAAAAGCTAACAATTAGAAACATCATTTGCGAATGACGACTGAATTACTTATATTATATTGAATTTAACAATTTACAAAAAAAAGCTTAACTTATTATGTACCGAAACCTTCCCCAGGAATCACTTTACCTGTAGTTGAAAACTGTGAGAAAATCCGCCCAGTTATTTTTGAGTTTATCGTGAACAGACAGATGCGACGGGGATTTTGTTTTATAATATTTACAAATTCTGATATTGCCGATGCTCATATCTGTCTATGACTGCCTCGTGTGTGATCAATAACTGCTTAAAAAGGGTGCCGAGAGTTTTTTTCCGCTTTTTTCTCCCGGCAACCTTAGCCAACAGGGCGTTCAATGCTGATGTACTGATTTTTTGTAGTATTTCTGACATTCATTGAGTGTATGTAAATAATACTTTATAATGAAAGAATATATTTAAATTTAATTTTATTACAGATTAATTGTTATTTGTTATAACGGTGCAGGAAGTTATGTCGAGGAAACTTTTACTTGAAAGTTCGCAACAAAGCTCTGAAAAGCGTGTGGAAACCTTCATACTTGGTCAGCAAGGTGGACTATGGCCTAAACCTTTGCGTCCTAAGAGGATACCGTGCGCAGCAGTGGGAAAATGATGACAACAGCATGGCAGTAGCAAGGTCAATGTGACGTAGACGTAAAGATCGGAAGTCAATTACAGATGGAAATCGACTGGTAGACTACAAAACATCAGGCATGTGCGATGATTACGGTAATTATATAATAAAACTGCGGTTTGGATGTTGCTTACGAAGAAGTGGATATTGTAATTGATTTCAAAAAATCATATAACTGCATTTGTATTGCAGTCTAATGTATATTTAAAAAAATCTATAAAAACAATCAATGAATCACATACATTTTCATCTTCTATTTCACTTTAGAGGTAAAATGACCAAAATTCCTGTCTTAATACTCACTTACACTATATGAAAAACCTATCTGCATTTGAGAATTCTAGATTCAGTGGTTTCGGATATGCATGTCTGTCGGTCTTACTCTTTTATATATATATATTTTATAAATACATTTACCAAGAAACATATCGTTTACATACAGAACATATGTGCATATGCACGGAAAGTTTTGAGAACAAGTAAGCTGGAACACGCGTTTTAGTAAAGTTAGTTGCAGGTGCAGAACTAGCCCCAGGCGGAGCTTTGATTATCATATGCTTGAGCTTTGATGCAATAATTTTAACTAGAAGCAATCGACGTCAAATAAATTGCATTTTCTATCTACCCTTAGAGATGCTTATTTCTCTCAAACGTATCTTTATTTGTATCCATAAATATAGACTCATTGGTCAATTTTATTTTCAACTGATCCCCAAAACGAAATCCGCTACTTTCCGGTCTTCGAGGTGGTAAATTACTTAAATTTAAATTGAAATATGTTGAATCAGATTGGAATAATATTAAAAAAATAAAAAAAAGGATTTCCAAATTTGTTAATACATAAAGGAGTAATGTAGTAACAAGAAAAACAAATACACTCGATGTCTATGGGCGGCAGTGACTACTTAGCATCAGATGGACTGCATGTTTATTTCCTACTGCCACCTTATAACGAAAAAACTTTAGTTTCATTTTTTCAAACTTCCAAGTGATTTAAACTAAATATTTAGAATTAATTTCAACTTGAAAACAGATATATAGACAGACAGACGGACGGACAATGAAATGATTCTGTAGGGATTCCGTTTTTCCTTTAAGATACGGAACCCTAACAAAAAGTAATACAGTGGAAAGTATTAAGAAATGCATAACAATAATAACTGCTCAAACCATAGCTGCTATTTATAAATCCATTTGCAAACGTTTGCTCGGCGCCCGTATCCTGTAGCGCAAAGTTTTAATTCGACGTTTGTGCAGAACAACTGTAACTAAGGCGTTAACAAAGTGATAAGCGGTGCAATTAGCGGACAAAACAAGAGAGTCTTTAAAGCGATACATCTTATGAAAGTAGAGAAAATTTATAACAAAAAACAGATGGAGTTGAACCCTTTATAAAGTAATTATTATGATTTACATTGTGAGCAAAAATATGAAAAATTCACTACTTTCTATTACGTCGATTTTTATACTATTTATAGCAAGCCGTAAAGGAAGAATTATTATGTACATAGGAACATAAGTTATAAGTGCTACCGTAATAATAAATCAGCTATCCTTAAATTTACGATATTTGGCAATATTTATAAGAATTAAAATGCAGGCAAACATTATATTCCATTTCGATTCATTCGACTTTATTAAATAAGATTGATCGTATTAAAAGAAGAATCTATAACCCGATTAGCACAAAAAATGAAATCCAACAGTTTTTCAAAGTATAGAAATTTCTTATCTATGTTAATACCTATATGCAAAAACGAAAATTATTATTATATTTTTGAAAGTATCTATCATTCATCTGCATTTTATAAACTATAGTGTGGTTTTACGATTAGTACGGTTTCATTGACTATAGGTGTTGTAACCAGTGACTCATTCAAAATAATCCGGACACCCGATTCGTATACGAAGCCATGCAAATACCAACGTAACCACAACGCTGTCTCATCCGCTCACCTCTCGCCTATGCCCTCACCCAAGCCGTAAAATTATCGGATGTTTGTTACGAAACTTTATCTGTTTGCTCGCAATGCCTTTATGGCAGGAAAGCAAAAGAAATCCAAAGAAACGAACAACTTTTAATGTCTCTTATCACTTTTTATAATGTTTTACCGGACGCAAAGAGCAAAGTAAGTTGCTGTAAGGCGCAAATGGTTTTGCGTCATTGCAAAGAATTAAAATTGTTATTATCACGCGTATTAGATCCATATTTTGATTACAGTATTGAAAACATTAACACTCATTACAATTAAAACCTAACCTAAAAAATCCATTCCAGTTCTCTTGTCACCGACAGCGTCGATTAAACGTGGGACAAATTGTTTTAAAAACTCACAATCCATATCCATGTATATATGTTTGGTATTGTTACACCGGGGAGGTACCATCGCTGTAATCGGCCGTGAAGCATTTTTTGTGTTTCGGTTTAAGAGATGCAGCCGACTACGTTTACGAGTAGAAGCGAGGCGACCGACTTAGCCTTCAAGAGCAGCGCATCTACGTACGAACTCAAATAAGACTACAGTTCTGTTTGAAGTTATATTTATAACCATTTTTGGGTTCATGGGCTGCGACGACTACTGAACACCAGGTAGCCTGCACGCTCTTTTACTAATCTTTTCACATAAAAATAATAATCTGAGTTTCATAAGAATATATTGAAAGATACATAGAAGTTATATACATAAAAGCTTTTGGAAGTAAAAGATTGTTCGTAAAAATGAAACCAATGGAAAAGTTCTGTAAAAAAACACAAAAAAGGTTTAAGTGAAAAGTCAGTTGGCTTCGTTTTGGTGAGTTGCCAGGTTCAATTAAATTTATAAGTCTAGCCAAATATTTTTTGTTTGTCGTTGTATATTTGTTGTTTATTGACCTTCGTGGTGCTCTGGTCATAATTCTGATCTGTCAAGGATTGTCAAGGATTTTGGTGTTCAGTTTTGTTCGACCCTGCCCAGCTAGAGATCTGTATGTTAAATTTAGTTTGTTCTGGGTCTCGGTGTTTGTATGTTTATTTACATCTTAGTCCTCAAGAGTAGAAACGCATCTGCGTCCATCTTTAAATAGAACTTCTGTTCTATTTGAGATTGGACGTGGTTGTCCATGGGCTGCAGTGACCACTTAAT
>DWON01000906.1:0-28047 GCA_018251015.1 Phocides pigmalion okeechobee | reverse complement strand
CATCTTGCAGGAGAATATGTAGAAAAAGAAAAATAATTTTGACATTCTATCTTCCCTCCTTGTCCCTCATTCCGCGACCTTAAAAACGCACCCTCGTATGTGTGTATGTGTGTGGTTATATAGCTGGGCGCAATGCTCATAGATTTGCTGTAATTAAAATACAAATACAGATACAACATACTATCTCGCATGTACGTATTTAAAATATAAAACGCAAAATATATTTAAATCATATATTTTAAATATGGAATGTCATTTATTCCAAATATGGCAATTTAGTTCAAAAGTATAGTAGGAAAAATAAATGGGATAGAAGTAATCTAGCCCCGCCGGTTAATGAATATAATAAATTGTGTTTATTAATAATAGATATTTAAATGTGCTGTCAGACAAATATATATTGTAATTATTTGCAGATTATACTCAATATTAAAATCTCCAAAATAATTGAGCATAATCAAATATAAATAGTAATTGTATTATAAATAACAATTTTGTATTTGTGTTTAAATTTTGTAAGTTAATAACAAGTAATTCAAATATTATCTAATCGTGGTAGTATTCAAAAGTACCTATACATTGTCGGTAGATATACCTATATAGTACAAACTACGGAGATATATCGAAGAAGGAACTAAGGTCTAAAAATTAACATAGACCGAAGATAATGAACGTAATGTGCTCTTTGCTAAGTGGTGTACAGAATACTATTACTACTTAAATTTGTACATGTATCTTACATGGTTTTACATGGATCTTATACTCACTTATATTATGCATTTATATTAATTACAGTTGCGATTTTATAAGATGACATTACAAATTTTAGCAGCTTAGTTTTTTCAAATCCTTTATCACATACTAAAAACTTGTATGGCATACATGTTTGCATATTTTATTTAAATGTACCCTTTTTATTTAAGAAAGTTAATACGTAGGCAACATTGTAATGCCAAATTCATATGTCAAATAAGTTGACAAACAATGACAAACAAATTGATAATTGTCTAGTTGACCAGAGAAACACAGAGTTACTTGTTATTAAATAAATATAAAATTTCATCATTTAAAGCTATATATTCACTGATTAAAAATCTGCCATTTTTTTTATTCGGGTATACAATTATAATAATGTTAATATGATTAATGTTTGAAAGGTTGGCAGTACTGGACAAAAAGAATTACACTGGCAATGGGAATCCAAAAAAGGCAACCAACTTAACATTTTACTTGATTGATTGAAGTCGAGTGGATTATATAGCTTTTTGGTCTTTCGATCCGCGTAATATTTTGTATGATCGTCGGTATTTTACTACAGTGTTTAAATCGATGAATTAACAACATAATATTCCGCTATGTCGTGGATATTTGGATATTCGAGACCACAGCAACCGGTGTTCGAGGAGCCACCCGGGGCTGGCGATGATGGAGGGGCCTCGGGTGCCCCCCCGGTTAACCTTACTATGTCGGAAAGAAAAGCAATGGAGGCCTACAGGTTCGACTCGAGTGCACTGGAAAGGGCGGCTCAGGCGGCGCGGGAACTGGAGAGATCAAGTTAGTATTTTTTCCATTATTTGGTCACATTGTCTAGTATTGCATAATGCGCGACGGCATAACCTAACACGAGGCTTGTGAACTGTTGGAGCTCCTTGTGGTGAATGAAAAGGTAATATTTAATGTTTTAAGGACAACTTTATATGCCCTCTAAGTACAAGATAATGAAGGTCACATCACCCTGTACAGTATGCAGTTACCTGATTTTTACTGGAAGATAAAATGTAAGTATTATTTAAATTAATTATTAGTCCAATGTGGTGCACAGGGTTCAAAAGAATTGACTGCAATACTGGTGCTCTGCAGCAGTAGGTATAGGTTATATTCCAATATTGAATGTGCTTTATGTACATCTAAGATGTAATGTTTAAGACATTTTGGTCTAGGATCAAATTTTAGACATAGTGAATTTTGGCTTAATATGGTCTAGCATAGTATCTGGCTATCGCATCTCATTACCTAATAATTAGATAATGTGTAATATTTTTGAAGAATTTGGAAATACATTTATACCATGTTTAAATGATATAAATCAATTTTTTGAAAAAATACTAATAATGAATCTAAGGTTTTCTAAAACCCTCAGAAGACATATAATCTCAGTACACTTACATATGATTTAATATATGGATACAGTATAAATTTTAGTTAGGTTGTCCCTATGTTAAATACAGTCTTTCTAATGTACAATAGTTAAATGAAAAACACTTAAGCCAGCTTTTGGAAAACGACGGAACATCTTTTAAAATTGTGATACAATAAAGTTGTCCTATGACGACAAGCTATGGTCTTTTACTATTGGGCTTAGCCTGAAGCACAGTCAGCTATGAGGAGCGCAATGCTGTATGTTTCCTGACACAACAAAATTTGTTATGATTTGTTAAGTTTACGGAAGCTATATCTAGCATTAGAATTTAAAAGGCTATTGGAAGGATGAATACCGACTTAACTGCTGTGTTCCACTTTATGAACACATAACATAATCCTCTACAAATATTTAGATAACAAAATATGTGTGTTTGCTTTTACATATAGCATTGTATCTTCAAATTGTGATTTACTCGAAAGAACTTTTTAAAACATTTATGTATTTAAATAAGGATTTTCTAATGCAATGCACTATTGGATTTTGACCATTTTTTCTTTTGAAGTATAGTTATTGATTAATATTTTAATAATCCAATAAAAAAAAATCTGCTAGTGTATAATAAATGGAATAAAATAATTTATTGCAGGTTTACACTAATTGACAATTACAATATTATTTGGTACGTTGTCATTGAAGCAATCATATTTTTTCTCATTTAGCAGCAAATATTCACTAAATAGTTAAGTAAATAAATTGTACTAGCTGTGACCCACTGTTTCATCTGCATTTAATAAAGACTTTTGAGTCTTAATTCTTAACCAGTACATTCTGACCGATACAGTAGACCAGGGAGTTAATCTTCTATCATAATCTGTAATGAAACAAACATCCATGTTTTGGTTGTAGATGTATGTAGTTGCTGGTCACACATGATAGTGAGGTGACTATCTCAGTTCTTTGGGTTAATGACACATCTACATCAGACCTCATGTAAAACTACAGTTACAATTTAGTTTGTATGTTGATGTTCATGAGATTCAGCAACTACTTAACTTACTTCATCTTACAACAGATGTGTACTAATAGCTAATAGCAGAACTTAGAACTATCAAAGGTACTATAAACCATCTTAGTCCTCGAGAGTAGGAACGCATCCGTGTCCACCCTTAAATAGAACTTCTGTCCTATTTGAGATTGGATGTGGTTGTCCATGGGCTGCAGGGATCACTTAACATCAGGTGGCCTGCATGCCCGTTTCTTACTCTTCCATAATAAAATATCTTAATCTGTCACATATAAAAATATTTTACAGCTGAAGTATTGTTTTTTCTTTAATTGAGGGGTAGCATATATTGCAGAAGGTTTTAGACATATAAAGGGCTACATTACTAAGTCTATGCTTTGAGTGAAACAAGCTAATTGCAAACTAAGACCATATTATATTATTCTTGTTGCAAGGGAAGAAAATTGTTGTATCAGTTGGCCCTCGCTTATTTAAATACTAGATGCAAATAAAGAGAAGTAATACTTTATTTTTATAATAATAATAATGACGGATGAAAATGTGTAGACAAATAAAATAAATAAAAATAATAATTCATTATTCAAACATACATTACAAACAATAAGTTGATAGTAACCACCAGTAAAACAGTAAGTTTGTACCAATATGATATTACTGACTCTAAATTTGTTTTAAAAAATTGTCTACTAAATTTCCAATATTTGGTGTGTTTAAACATGTACAAAAAAAATCTTGTGGTTTACGGCATTCTGTAAAAGTTATTTCAATTTCATGAGATGCTCATTTATACCTATAACTACAAGTAATAACACCCAAAATTTGTATTACAAGAAATAGACTTAGAACCATTATTATTTAAATCAAAGACGCATCTCATATGACCTTTGCCCACCAACAATAGGCTAAGAGAACAGTAACGTAATAATAACTTTGTTGTTCTATTGTTATACAATTTGTTGCCATATTCCACATTGTATTAACTCTGCCGAATAACCTATGAACTACTTTGATTATTTTGTCATTTTAAATAATTATTTTAATGGACAGAAAAAATTATAACAAGAAACTAGAATAGATCATTAAAATAATAACAATAATAATTTGTTTATACTTATCTCATCTCTGCTTTTCAGTAAATTAAGGGATAGTAAGAAACAAATGTACATATTGCTACTTTAAAGTCCTATACTCTTGTATAGGACTTGATTTTATCATCATCAACCCATTATACCATAATGTGCCTTTTGTATAGGACTTAATTTTATCATCATTAAATCACTATTGTCTAATTGGGCATGAGTTTCCTTTTAAACTGAAAATGGTTAGACCATAGCTCACCGTGCTGGCCAAGAGCAGATTTACACATGTTTGAGAATTCTATGGAATTTCTGTCAGGCAGATATACTTGTGATTCTATTCTTTCCTCTTGGAGCAAGTGATAATTAATTTCTCATATGCACATAACTTCGAAAAGTCAGCAGTGCGTGGCACGGATTTATACCCTTGATAGCTCCTGTGAGAGGCCGGAATCTTAATCATTACTGCTTTACGTTAATGTTGCTTTAAGTGTACGACATAATTGCGTTATTATCATTATTTAATTCATCGAATAATAGTAGAATTGGGGTTTCATATTTGAAAGGGTTAAGGCCGTTGTTTTACGATACAAGCTAAATGTGTGTTAGCAAGCTCACATCTTTAGTAATCTTATTGAGAATTATTCTGTTAAAACATATGATGATTTTTATATAGTGTATAAATGTCATGTTATATATTATTTTCTAATGTCTAACGTTTTTATGGGGTTGACAATACTTCAGGTTTCCAAATTATACCAAAATGTAATAGAATAAATATATACATATATTTTCTTTAAAAATCAGCATAAGCTTAACTTAAAAGAGTCGAGAGCCTTAAAGTTAAGCCAAACTTTAAAAGAGGAAAGGGAATTCGAAATTAGATCGGAAGCCATAGAAGTATTTGAGGATGATGACCTGCCAAACATCAATATATTAATTAATGTTAATTGTCGTTTACGGTCTTTTAAATTAGCAAGAATTTGCTCATACAATACACTTTTATGATGGATTTATCCATTCATCCATGATAACCACGAAGGAAAACCTCATGAGTAATTCTCTATAAACTTCTTAAAGTTGTGTCAAATCTGCCAAACAGCACTTGGCTAGTGTTTCCAGTGACGGCTTAACCTTTCTCGTTCTGAGAGAAATTCCGTCTGCCCAGCAGTGGGAAAGTAACGATGTTCATTATTAAAATAAATGAATTAGAGTAAATTATCAGTCTTTCATGGAATTGAGGGTTTTTCATAAACTTTCTCGTTATTTTATTGAATTTTATTGATTAAGTATTTTTATTTTGAGATGGAAGGAAGTAAAATGTAAATGACATATCGAAATTATATATTTTCGAAATTGCCAATTATTAGCTTTAGCGCTTTATGAAGACTCCTATTACACATTTATATTTATAATAAGAGTCCTCATAACGCCAGACAAAAAAAAATCCGTAACATTCGATGTTATTAAACTTTAGGAACAAATTTGTCGGCCATTTTGTGTACATGTAAAGCGCGGGGCATTGCCCAGATTCTGGAGCAGTATTGATTTATTACGGGAACGGAAGGTAGGGGTAGTTAGTTAGATGTCCTAGATATTATAGGTCATCTGCGTGACCTGCGCGCATCCCAGCCCTGTCATTGGAAGCTGGATTTACGTCATCGGCGAGGGGTGTTGACGGGGGTAATTGATGCCTGTATGAAATTATAACATAGGGAAGGGTGGCACGGGGATTTAAGTTTGATTATTGATTTGGGTGGACTAAACTGCCCCTCTCCAACCCCCAATGCAGGCGGTATTTCTTTACTGATCGTTTGCTTTGTTATAATTACACCTACTTATATTCTTAAATGATACACATTGCAAAAAAAGGCTATATTTCAATTAATAAAAGCATGAGCAGTAATACCCAAACAGTAAGATTGTGTAAAGATGTCGAGTTCGGGTCTCGAACTTTATCAGGCCACTCCGATTATTTGATTTCTATGCGAAATAAAATAATATTTATCTGTTCTTAAAATCTTTGACTTTAAGGAAAATGTCGTCAGGAAACCGGCACCCTTGCGTTTTCTATAAATTTATTTATGATATATGAAGTCCACCAACTTACACTTGACTACCGTTGTGAACTATGACTTAACCCTACGCCAGGGTCGGTAACCTGTGGCTCGCGAGCCGCATAAGGCTCTTTGAATGAAAAGTATTGGCTCTCCAGTTCCATACACAAAATATTTTATTATCATAACCCTTAAAATGTATCCAAAGATATAACTGTCTATCTTATATGTATATCATTTGTTTTATCTACCCGTAAAAGTCAATTTGAAATCGGACCATAAAATTATCTAAACTTATATTCAATGGCTCTTTAAAATATATGAAACATTTCAAATTGCAACTTGTTGCTCTTCCGTCTTAAAAGGTTGCCGAACCCTGACTTAGGCGCTCTGAGAACAGACTTGCCCAGCTTTGCGATAGTATAGGGTTGATACTAAAATTAATAGAAAATATTTTTAATTATATTTATTAAATTTTGTTCCTAAGCGTTTCGCTGAATCATAAGTCGGCTGTAATATATTAAAAAGGGTCAGTCCAAAGTTCATTGAATCAGAAGTCAGCTTTAATAAAAATAAAAAGGGTCCGTCCTAAGTTCATTGAATCAAAAGTCAGGTTTAATAATAATAAATAGGGTCAGTTCTAAGTTCATTGAATCATAAGTCGACCTTAAAATAAAAAAAGGGTTAATCCTAAGATCTCTGAAACATAAGGCCTTTTTTTTATTTTAAAAACAAAGAAAAATGGCAAACTAAAACAGAAAGTAATTACCTGTCAGTAAGATATATTTAAAATAAAATAGCTGAGTTTTTAGGACTTTCAAAAGTGTAGTAGATACACTTTACATATGCTTACCAAATTAAACATCCGGTAATAACTTTAAACAGACTTAAGTACCCTCAAGTCGATCTCATATGTTTTTAATTAACCTGTTACCTTCTGATAATAAACCTATTGTGAGAGCACATTTTAAACAGGCATGAAAACAACAAACTTATCTTATTATGACCATGACTTTATTGTTGTCAATTAGAACACGCTAAGGATGCCTTGGAGCTCAGCAAGCTGCAAGAGGCGACGCGGCATCAGGAACAGATGGCCAAGATCAAGCAGTACGAGGCGGCCATCGAACAGTCCAAGGTTGACCAGAGACGCATCGACCATGAAGAGAAAAGGAAGACCCTTCTGGTGGGTGTTATGGTCAATGATCACATATTTTATGTTAGAAGTAACTAACAAACTTGCAGGTCTCATGTTAACTTGTCGTGTCTTGGACATTTATGACCTCAAACAGAATTTAAGTCAGGCAGTCTATTGGGAGATCATGATCAGTACCCGGTGCTCTAAAGGCACGTTCGTCCATGTGCAGTCGTTAAAAAGCATTGAAAAATATTTTTTTCATTAACAAACAATATTGGCTCATTTTTATTTGAGATTCTTAATGTTGTAACAGTGGTTTTAAAAAATGGTATTTAAAGTTTTTTTTTATAATAAATAATTGTTTTTGATCTTATGCTCAATATTTCGTCCGTTTGAAATTTAGGAGGAGACAAAGCAACATCAAATGAGGGCGCAGTATCAAGACCAGTTGGCGAAGAAGAGGTATGAGGAGCAGCTCGCACAGCAGCAGAAGGCCCAAGAAGAGATCTTGCGGAGGTAAGATACAAAAAAACCCTCAACTTGGTAATTTGTAGATAAAAATAGATTTGATAAATATAGATGAAATGCATAAACATATTCCTTAGTATTATTATTTATTAGAACAGAAATACATATTTACAGAAACTAAAATCTTAAAACTGATTATTATAAAAGCTTAACTTGAACAATCTAAAGAGTTTGCATGCCCATGGCATGGTTCCAAGAACGCTAATTGCATTCCTGCGTTAAGTAGCAATCGCAATTCCTTAATTGATATATTTTGTCATTGATAATAATCAAATTGAACCCAAATATAATGTACAAAGAATTTTACATGTTACATTTCATCGTCAACATTACTTATCCATTACTGTCTTACTACTAGGCCGCGCATCTCAGAATTACAAGGGTTAGGTCATGGGCCACGCTGGTCAAGTGTGGAATGGTAGAATCACACACCCTTGACAACTTCATGAAGAAAATTCAGGCTTCCTTTCTTTCACCGTTAAAATATGTGATTATTAATTTGCACGCAGTAATGAGCATGTACGTAATTCGAAATAGCTCGTATGTCGTCGAATGCTCTTAGCTTTCACACCTGTATATAATGTATATCATTATATAATGACAATGTTAATTAAGAATTTTAAGTCGTAATTCCAATTGTAATATTCCTTTCTCCCGCAGACAAGAGGAGAGCGTTGCCAAACAGGAGGCTTTGCGTCGTGCGACCATCGAGCACGAAATGGAGCTTCGCGAGAAGAACAAGCTGAAGGCCATCGAAGCGGAGGCGATTGCTCGCGCGAAAGCCGACCGAGAGAACAGAGACATCGCCATAGAGCAGATACGCCTGAAAGCTGCCGAGAACAGGACCACCATTTTGGAGAGTATCAAGTGAGTTAATAATAACTGCGACGGCCGAGTTCAGGCCCGGGCAAAGAGGATTTATCTCGAGGCCCATATTTCCCCGCCCAAAGAGGCTCGGACGTCCCCGGATAATGATGAAGTGAGTTGACGCTGATTGCGGCGCTCATGTATTACTTCGAGTCAAGATTGCGGGAGGTAGGACTAAACTAGACTTTTCTCTAGACTGGAGGTGCACCAGCAATTCACGTAAATATTGTATATTTTAGCACCAGTGCAGCATCTACGAATACACAAACGTAATGTCACAAACTTACAATAGAATTTCTTGTTGTACATAAATACAGACACAACAAAGTACATAAAAAATAATCATACAAAAGGTGGCCTTATCGCTAGGGAAGCGATTTCTTCTAGGTAATCATTAAGTTAGAAAAAACAAAAAGTAATAAATAGAAAATTATCACTCCTTCTCCATATAAACTTTTACAATGCCAAATCTCATACTCATGCTGGTATGTATTTAGATGCGTTGCTACTCCTGAGAACTGGTCACATTGTTTTTAAGTGTAGCTGTAAATCGTATCTCGTCAATCGAAACACGAGTCGTTTCACGGCAGATTATAAGGGCCGCGATGGTACCTGTTTATCTACAGTTTAAGCACCTAAAATACGTTGTCTTCCACAGAACGGCCGGGAACGTGGTAGGAACTGGTTTGAACGCTCTGGTCACTGATTGGAACAAGACGCTCGCGGCCGCTGGTGGTCTCTCTCTGCTGGCGTTGGGCGTGTACGCTGCCAAGGGTGCTACGTCAGTGACTGCGCGGTTTATCGAAGCTAGGATTGGTATGTACATTCTTTTAACTCTAACGGGAGACGGCACTAAACTGGAGCATATTGTCAAGACCGAAGTTGTGCCGAAAAGTCACTGAAATATTGTATCTTTTAGCATCTGTCTGAGACAGTTAGAGTAAGGGACATAAGATTGTCAAAATTTTAAAGCAACCAAATCATAAGAGTATCTTTTGGCAGATTATGAGGGCGGGGATGGTACATCCCCTGTTGAACTATAGTTCTGTAGGTTGGCTGCCTATCCATCCACCATCAGTCCAGAAAATAATATTAATCCTGTCAACAGGTAAACCAAATCTGGTGAACGAGACATCGCGTTTCTCGCTCCTGGAAGCTGTGAAGCATCCCATCCTGACGGTGTCTCGAGCGATCTCGACCTTCAAGAAGCCCTCGGACGCGCTGTCAGGCGTCATCCTCTCCCCTGCCCTCGAGAACCGTCTCAGAGACATCGCCATCGCCACAAAGAACACTCGGCTAAACAAGGGCTTCTACAGAAATCTGCTCATGTACGGACCACCTGGTACCGGCAAGACCCTGTTTTCCAAGGTAAGTGAATCCAGAGATACACTCTTGTTATAAGTAAAGTACACGATTTTAAACGGATATCATCGTGGGATTTATACATTATGTTATATAACAGGTACTCACGGTTAACGCTTTTAATGTTTCGCCGAGTTTCGCCGTGACCACGACCCATTCAACTGGCACGAAATATCGGCAATTAACTCCTTACTACCACTACGTACTCCTTATATAACACAGAAATAGTTTGACACAGATACAGTACGAAACTAATAAAGATTAAGTAGATGATTGTAGGTGAGGTTATTGGTCAAAAAACACTTTAAAATTTACTTAACGATTCACATGCATAATTACTGTGTTTAAGTAAAATTGAACACAATTTATAACAATCGTAGTATTTTAGGAATATTAAGAATATAAAAATTCCTATGAATTTATCTTATTAAATATATTTTATTGAAATTTTAAATATATCTTTTAGAAACTGGCGATGCATTCTGGCATGGAATACGCCATCTTGACGGGCGGTGACGTGGCTCCGATGGGAAAAGATGCAGTGGCTGCTATACACAAGGTCTTCGATTGGGCCAATACTAGTCGCAAAGGTAAGCATAATATAATAAATACGTACATCAATATACTATTATACACACTGAGGAACATTATAAATTCACTCGTGGAGACAGAACAGTAGGTTATCTTGCTGTATGATATAATCTTTTGGAAAAGGACATAGTAAAAGGAAAAAATTGAAATTGATTTACGGCGGGTTATGAGGATGGCGGTGGTGCCGCCCCGGGCGAGTATTTAAAGATTGATTACATAATAATGTTAACAATGTTCCAATAAATTGGTAACTAACAATCAATTTTCAATTTCTATATCAATCTTCTTTACAACAGTTGCTTTAATAAGCAATGTAATATTGAAACAATGTATATTTGGGCATTTGTTTTCATGAACTCTTTACTATATTTAAAATTAATTCGTTACTGATTAATTGCAATTTACACGTTATAACAATGTTACAATAAAATCCAGGTGTTCTGCTGTTCATCGACGAGGCGGACGCGTTTCTCCGCAAGCGTTCATCTGAGCACATCAGCGAGGACCTACGCGCTGCTCTAAACGCGTTCCTCTACCGCACGTCGGACCAGAGCTCCCGCATCATGCTGGTGTTGGCGTCCAACACGCCGCAGCAGTTCGATTCGGCGATCAACGACAGATTGGACAAGATGATAGAGTTTGGATTACCCGGATTTGAGGAGCGCGAACGTCTCATCAGACTCTACTTTGATAAATTCGTGCTGCAACCGGCTTCGGAAGGGAAGAGGTAATTTTTTAACACTTTCCGTTCGTGCAACACTGCTATGTTTATTTGACGCAACGAGCTCGCGGCTTGTACACACCTGTGTTGTACGTACAAATCTGTATGGATTACGGGCGAACATAAGTGCCGTGTTTACGTCGGCGACACAAGATTGCGGGTGAAAAAAAAGTACAATATTTCAGTGTATTATTTGTCGGTGTATCTTAAGTATAAATAAAGTAGCTGCAGTTTAGCTGCCTTCCGCATTTGTCTCAATGTAATATATGAGCGCCGCGGTCAGTGTTAAGTTGCAACTTCGAATGCGGATCATCTCATCCGATGCGACGATGAGTGTGAACATCCTTTATGAAGTTCTTCGTATCAACTGACCCAATATTTCGGTCACATTTTTCGTTTTTTTAAGTTCCAATCTTATGTCCCATCAGGCGTCTGAACGTGGAGCAGTTCGACTACAGCGCGCTGTGTACGACTCTCGCACACCGCACCGCCGGCATGAGCGGGCGAGCGCTCTCCAAGCTGGGCGTGGCGTGGCAGGCCGCCGCGTACGCTTCCAACGACGGCCTTCTCACAGAGCGCATGTGCATCGAGATATGCGACGACGCTGTGCACGACCATCGGCAAAAGGTTTTTTGTTTTTATTTTTATCTGATTAACGTTTTCCAACAAGCAGACCTTTCGATGTAAATTAGTTGCTGGAACCTATGAATATTTATTTAATAACCTAGGCAACACTGGAGAGGAACTTTGGTTTAAAAAAATAATAGAACGGGAATAATAAAAAATAATTTTAAAATGATCTTGTTATACTCAATTTAATGTCTAAAACTGGATGTATAATATATGTCATGTTGTTAGTGGTTTATTTCTTATTTTTCGTTCAATTAAAAAAAAAAGTAAAATTAAAAAATAATATTCAATTTAGATGTTCTACGTCTACAGAATGCGTCATGATGGGTAATTGTTTCATTGTGTAAGACCTTTTTGACATTGTTAATTGTTCTCAAAACTTATTTCTTGACATTGTTGTAATCAAACATTGTTCTTGAAATCATTGTAATGGATAAAAGTAATAAAATATGAGAGAAGTGGTAAAATAAGTGAGTAATAGTTAATATTTTATGCAATACTAACTCTCCACAATGTATTTTCAGATGGAATGGCTGTCTGCGGAAGAGAAAACTCGCAGCATGATGCCATACCTAATGGATCTGCCGCCCTTGGACAGCGAATCCAACAAGAAAGCCACCATCACCGAAATATATGATACCAAAGAGGAAATGGCGCCCAAGATCAAGGTCTCCAAGAAGAAGTCGAAAGAGCTGGTCACAGACAAGTGACAGAACTCCTCAGTGGGCCAAGGCACGTCTCTCCCTGGTCCCCTGTCCTCGATCACAACCACGACCAAGTACACCTTCCACATACCAGATTCGTTCAAAGTAGAAATCGACTTTGCCAACCGGACCCTGCGTCTCGTCGACTTAACTGATGCCCAAATGATCATGCTACGCCACCTGGCAAATAACACGAAGAACCGGAGCCAGAAGACACGGCGTAGGGCTAAGGACACCTGACATGCTAGACAGGTGCCGCGCCAGCCACTTCACGGTCGGGTCCGGTGGCGGTCACCATGGAAAGAAGTTAAATTCTTCATCAGAACTTACTATTTTGCGATACCAATTATAATCTATCTTTATTACGTTTGTTTATTTCCACAGAATGGAATGATCTCGTTGAATATTCAGAGCCATGATAGTGAACTCGACTTAGTTACCGTACTCTGGCTATTTGTTACGGGATCTCTAGAGAGCCACGTATTCAAAGATCCATTGTTTAAATCGCATATGTTCTCACAATACGCACGGCCTGGAGATGGTTAGACTAAATTTAATTTTAATTGCTTCCCTTACGTTGCCTCTGGTTTGAAGCACAAATAGGCTCTTTTACTGTAAATATAGTGTACTATAATGTCTGAAACATTTAAAGTAGTGGCGGGATGTTATGGCGGAACTAGATATACTTAGAGTTACTATACTCTTAGAGTCGATCTTTGCTAAAATGACTGTATATCTTTTTTACTGTGTTTGGTAAAAATGGGTACAATTAATTCCCAATGACTTGTCTATATGGTTATAGGGTTGAAATTGTCATGTCAATTGTTTCATTAAATATATGTACCCCTTTTTGACACAACATATGTTATTCAGACAATTTTTTATCTGTAATATTTTTATAATATTAACACTTGTTAGTATAATGTGTATTTACAATGTATATAAATACACAGAACTACCAATTTATGTATGTACCTGGTGTAGTTCCATGTGGAGCTTATTGTGGTACTTAGATTTATAAATTAAGTAGAGTGTCGACTTGGCTTTAGCTTCTTTTGATGTTGATCATCTGAATTTTGAGTATTTTTGATGTTGATGTAAACATCGGGTATCTTTGATGTCGTTAATCCGAACTTCGAGTACCTTTAATATCAATAATACGAAGCTTGGGTACGTTTGACATCGATAATCTGAACGTCTGGTTATCTGTTCTTTGTTTGTCCAAATTGCTTAAACAACAATTTTGCATTCATGATCTACTTAAAACCTAAAGTTAAAAATACGCATTATTTTACTTTGGAAGAAATATTCAATTGCTGTATTATCTTACTGCATAAGTTGCTTATCACTATAAAAGAGTAAGCGAGCTGCTATAAATAAAACTAGGAGCGTTAACGAAAGGAACAAATTTCATTATTATGATTGAGCATTTTGAAAAATACTGCTGGCATTGTATTACTTTCATTATTTATTATCCATATTAATTTTTTCACATTTAATTGGTTACTTGGTCATGGATTTATTGGTAATGTTCTTAATTCCTTCGGGCATTGGTTATTCTTCGTTTTAAGGTTAAAGGAAAAATTAATATTGTTGGTCGGAAGTTATAGTGATACCTTTATAAATATTGTTATTTCACCTTTTTGAGATTTTGTTTGATGTTTGTTTTTTTTACTATATTAAAGCATTTATTTTTGACACTGACGCATTACATAATGTTTGACGATGACTTTATTCACGGTTACTGAAACGCACATGGCTACATATCAATGCAAATCTCAAGAAGTTGCCAAATCTCTAGTTTAGTTCAAATCAAAATTATCGTAAATTAGTACATTTTTATCTAAATTATTTTCCAGAAATTTAACTATTTTCGAACAGGCTGTTAAATTGACATACATGATATCAAGATTTTGAATTGATTTTGAGTGAGTTCAGGAACTTGAAGCTTTCGACTGATTATAATTTATTAAATGTTTTTATTACGATGGTTCTTAGTTAACCTATGAGTGTATTGCAAATTTTGTTTGATTATTTTTATTTCGTGTATCTGTTACCACATTTCGCCAAGTTCGACATTCCAAACAATTTGACTTCATCATCAATGTCACATACCAATCTTTGTGCCATGAAAATGACTTATAAAATAGGGAATGAATGAATTAGGATTTAATGAGAAACTTGGGATGTGCGTTTCAATGTTTTTCGTATTAATTTAGAGAACTTACAGAATTACGCATGTTACAAAAGTCGTCGCATTTCATTGTGCTATCTAATCTTCATGTTTACATATCCCCATTATTTTATTATTGACTTTCAGTTACCACACGTTTAACTAAAGTTTCTATAAACACGTCCAAAAGAAGACTGAAGTAAGTTTTATCTGACTACACACTATTTTTCCAGTCATCTATACTCTTGTAAGTTCCTTTAAATTTTGATTTAACGGCACAGCCATCGTCAGAAATCTTATGAGATCAAGGGATCAAACCCTTAGAATAAGCAGTCATGTTGAAAAGACTGCAGTGAATTTTGAATAAAATAAATAGTAGATACATTTATTCATTATAAAGAGTTCGTTAAAACTAAAACTATTAAAGAGTAGATGGCGCTTTGCACTTTCATATTGCCCGTATATTTTCCAATATATTAATTAAATAGGTTTCCTATTACGTTTTATACTTTCAACAATTTTTTCGATAATTATTAATTCTAGGCCTAATCTGCATATAATTTGGCATCAAGTGTACATAACTAGGGCATTGTTAATGAATAAGTCGTTCGTATGTTCTGTAAGAGCGCAAATTGTGACCTACTAAGTTGCATTTTGATTTTATTTTTGCATGCATATTACGGTGTGAATGATTGTTCAGTTGTATACTAGAAGATAGGTGTAGGAGGTAATGATTTGATAATCGATACAAATTCTTTGGTTTTTGAAAATTTTCTTACGATCTTCATGATTTTGGGTCCACCTCTTTGATCTGCGTAGTCCCAAAGGGAATCGGTGCATTTATAACCAATGTAACAAATAACCTTGTTCTAATTGGACGTGGTGACGTGAATATGCTGCAGCGGCCACTAAGTTGGATTGCCTGTTTATTGCCTCCACCACATAAATAAATAGTACATCTATTATAGCTTATATTACTTTGTCTTACTGTGAATTATATTTTTATAAGACACAATTTGTTACCGTTAATATTTGATTATTACGCGGGTTTGAATGAAAAGCTTGATTTTACATTTGAAACATTGTCCAACAACCACAAAATGCCTATAAATAAGTACATATGTATACATAAAATAGTACATAAGAAACGTCTTCGTATACTAGGAGACGTTACGGTATTCCTGTGTTAGAAACCAGGTATTTTATAAGGATAACAGAACCATCAGTATATTGCCTCACATTTTGGTGGAAAGGTGTGGTTGCCTTTATGTACTTATGGTTCATGTATATAAGTCTTCAAGATTAGCAACGCATTTGTGAACGCTTTCGGTGTCCAATTTATATTAGTAGTAGTAAATATAATGGCAATCCCTTGAATGCAAAGCAAAGTCTTGAAGCGATTTCAAACACGCAGACAAACTGATGGACAGAATTTGTAAAGATTTTAGGAAATTCTATTATTATTTATCCTCAGCTTGCCAAAGTACTTTTTCGGCAAATATATGCTATGTACAGATAAGCGATTCTTTTTATTATATATTTAGATCACACTACGCGAACTGTTAAACGTGTGAGATACTTTATCGATGATTTGTAATATTTGCTAATACCAAAATTAATTTGAAATACAATGCATCGTGTTATATAGTACTGAAGTAACATTTGGTAGTATTTAAGAAATAGTTACATGTGAATGAGTATATAAATATTAATATTGTGAAAAATATCAACATGCACCGAACACGTACAAATATGTAATAAAATCAGAAGGAGTGACGTTGATCCTCTTTTCGTCGATAAATTTTCTGTAAATAGAAGTACTTTATGAAAATCTGCAACCGAAAATGTTTACAGTAATAGTTTTACGGCTCTGAGTGTTTAGTGTTAAAATTACATTTGACTATGGATTTATTAAAAATATTAAATTGTCGGTGGTACTTCTCTATGTGGTCATTTATAAATAGTAAGTGTTTAAACAAGATAAAGTTTCGATAGTGAGTGGTAAATGAATATGGTCAATTACTACAGTGATTGACAGATTTACAATATTGCCCATGTCACTTGTCTCGTATCTATGTTTAGGCGTCGGATTTGAGTAAAATTGTCTCGTAAAGTAGGATTGCATTGACTTTTATTGTAAATGTTCTAAATGTATATGTGCTTATCTGTCATAATCACGTTAAATGTAATAATATTCATGTGAAGAAATTGTTTAGATTTAATTATTGCATTGATGTGACGTATCAGTCAGAGTGTGTAGGGGTTGACGTCCCGTAGTAATTGACACCGGCTACGTCGCGCGAAGTTGTCAAACTTGCGTTGACATGTTAATATTAATGACATGACGTCGCTATGCATGCCACGCAAAATAACTTGACATTGCTTTGCACAGTTATCGATAGTTTATCTTGAAAATTCATCGTAATATCGATATTACAGACAATACAGTTTTCTGAACTTTCATTATAATCGGTAATCTCGATTGATTGCTAGGTAATCGATGGTACATAATTCGAATAACGCGAGCAATAGTATTAATAATATGCGCAATAATAGAAGTTCAGTATAATTGAAATTTCAATATACTATCGATAGACTAGTTTTTGAAGGGGAGTTAGTGTTGGCAATCTATCGATAGACCAACGTTAGTTAAGCAACGTTGACGTGTCGTCAATAAGTCTTCGGAGTTTTAATTTTGCGCCCATTACCATGTGGCTCTGTGGGTTTGTATCGACTGTGGTAGTTACCTAAAGTATTACCAGTGTAAAATAGTAGTCAAACGTATTTCTATGTCGAATACAGCGTGTGTTTGCTTAAATTTTGGGGCAATTATTGAGGAATATTTGTTACGTAAACATAATCACCTATGAAATTCATGACTAGTATTAAGATTGATATTGATGTGATTACAGATATAGTATATAATTGATAATATGTAATTAAGCTGTTTGACCGGGATGCCCACGTCACAAATATGATACATTGTAAGTGTACTATTTTCAGGAAATGTAGTTATTTTGGTCCTGTTAGAATATTTAACGGAGACAAGTAAAACGTAATATAAGGTGTATTAATTAAAAAAATACTTAACATGATATCTCCTTGTGGTGGAATATTTTTCAATTGTATATTCGATATTTATATGTCAGTTTTATCTTGCCTACCTTTTAAAGTTCTCCAAAAAACACCCACCAGGAGACAAAATACAAATCTGTTAATTGTTCTCTGCCCTAATGATAATGTTCTATTCGTAAATCATAATAAAATATAAATTTCTTCGAAATAGTGCCAAGATGGGCGTTATTCTGTCTAAATTGGTGTTAGGTTAATAAATTTGATTGCTATTATGTGTAGGTGGCCCAAAATACAATTTAAAATTAATAAGTAATTTGTACATGTAATTGTATGATTAAGTACTTCATGTTCTTGTACTTAGACGAATACAATTTTTTGGCCGGTTCTCAGTCACGTTTCTATAAATACTGGATCCAATTAATCAGTCCACTAAGCTGGCATGAGTAGTATATTTGTGATTTTTGAATGATTTTACAATGCCTTTGAATTGCATATTTTTAAAAACATAGTTAAACATTAGTGATTGGAAAGTGGGTTATGTGACTCAACTTAAGCCTGTATTATAACTACACTAAAAGCTGATACTAGGTCGATAGGTTATTTTCCTGATAGATTTCAGTGAGATATTGGAGTTGCAATAAGGTAGCTAATTGAGGCATTGGAAATCTTAATCGTGTTGGATGTTCAAGCTCAAAGGATATTTGACAAAATTGAATGACTCCAATGTAACAATAAGAATAGGTAAGCTTAACGTATAACGCGTTCTTTAAAGATCTGACACGCAATTTTGCTACCAGCGGTCACCCATACAAATCGCGACCGCGTCCGAAGTCGCTTAACTTTTACAATGGTCGAGGTAATGAAATCAGAACGAATGGTTATTTTAGTTGCCACTGCTGAATTTATTGGAATCGCACAGTATAATTGTGTACCAAGCATTTCTATTATGTAAGCAGTAAGTTAATTGATGTCTCAACTTTGAGTAAATGTTACATTGGTGTGTAGTTTTTGTGGTCGAATATATGTTAATTATGAAAAGATAAAGTACATTGATTGTCAAATCTATTACATGTGTAGTAATATTAGAATTTTTAGTCTGAATAACTGTTTTATTTCAATTCCCTTCGTAATTCCGTACACACTAACACACACACACATGAACTGTTTACATTAATTGTAGAGGAAATTTAACGTTTATTTTTAATGGAAAACCGATCAAAGTTTACGTCACTTATTAATTTGCATTTTACACTTTCCTGTATTGCGCGGCGCAACGAGCTCGCGGCTTGTACACACCTGTGTTGTACGTACATATCTGTATGGATTACGGGCGAACATAAGTACTTTGTTTATGTCGGCGCTACAAGACGGGGGGCGGACATTACGTCTGTGTATTCGTAAGTGATACGCAGATGCTAAAACAATATTTTAGTGGCTTGTCGGCGCATCTTCAGTCTAGACATCAGCTCCAGTTTAGTGCCACCTCCAGCAACTGACTCGATATATAATTAAATTCAAACATTTTATTTAATTGTAAGTTATTTACATACACTTAATGAACGTCAAGGGTACAATGTAAAATCAGTACATCGGCTTTGAGCGCCTGTTGGGTAAGGTTGACCGGGAGAAAAATGTCGCCGGAAAAAACTCTCGGCACTCTTTTTAAATCAGCTTATTTGAGCACCGCGGTGTTAATTAAAATTAAGGTAATAATGGTTTTCGTACTGCAGAGCTGGGCATGATATAGGCTTCGCTGTAATTAAAACTAAAATTACGAAATATTATCTCGCATATATTGAAAGTACGAAATGCAATATATTTTAAGACGTTCAAATGTAAAATAGGAAATAAATTAATTTACTATTTTTGTTTAAAATACAAATTACAACATTTAGTCAGGTGTTAGGTTATCTAAATAAATACAACTAATCTACCCTAGCCTATTAAACAGTAAAAGAAAAAAATATCTTTTTTAAACAAACTATTACTATCTGGAGATTGTACCCTTTAAGAAGTTCGCTAAATGTATTTATGTTCAAATACAACTTAAAAACTTACGTACAACGTATACAATACTAATTACAAAATATTTACCTCACGTATTTGAAATAACAAACACAAATGACATCTTTGAGAAGTAAATTGAATTACAAATACTAATTATGTATTACAAATACTAATGATGGATTACAAATACTAATTTTGTATCACAAATACTAATGATGGATTACAAATACTAATTTTGTATCACAAATACTAATTATGTATTACAAATATATTATGTATTATAAATACTGCGTATTTAAAGTATTTTAGTAACAACTAGTTCGAAAACCGCTCAGACCTGCGTACTTGTGTACGCAATTTTTGAGTCGTGTAAACTTTAATATCGAATTTCTTGCTCATACGTTGTTAAACAAGTCACTAGTGAATTGCTAAAATATACTGAAAGAAACATCTTTCACGATCTCATTTGTTATTTGAGCTTAGACTCGACAAACTAAATTATATCTAATACAATTCACTGCGAGCAAAGTAATAACAGTAAAGAAAATTATAGTATATGACGAGAAAATTATATTATATGAGTTCATTGCGTGTAAAGATGTGCTAAGTACTTAGAATAAAAAAGCATCTGCTTTTTTATACAACTATGGTAGGGTTAATATCTATTAACTTAGTTAGAATAATTTAGTTGTAAACCAAAGATAGTTCGACAGGGAAGGTACCACCGCCACTCTCAATCCGTCGTGAAACAATTTTACTTCGCATGGAGAGGCAAGTTTGCGGCTACATTTCAAGTGAGGCGTCCATTTAAGTACTCGAAAGCAACATCACAGCAACTTGCTTTTGAGTCGTCAGCGACCGTTCTTCCAACCGAAACACACACCGAGTTGATTTACAGCGGATTATGAGGACGGCGGTAGTACCTCCCCGGTCGAAATATAATTCTAACACCTCTTGAATGGAAAAAGTTGCAAGTGAATATATTATATCCGGTCAGCGTTGCGGTAGGCGAACTTAACTTGAGATTATTTATTTAGACTAAAGATGAGCCGACAATTTACTGAAATCTTGTATTTTTAGCAACTGTGTATCATCTACGAATATACAAACGCAATGCCCGCACCTAGTATTGTAGCAGCGACGTAAACACAGCACTTGTTCGCCCGTAATCTGTACAAATTTGTACGTACAACACAGGTGTGCCAAGCGTTGTACACCGCAGGGAAAGTGTTAATTTGCACGCGATTTTAATATTCTAACAAGAAAAATACAAACACAATAAATTACAACATCGTCTTGAGGTATTTTCAGTAGATCTGTTCGAGGAATCCATTCTATTCACATAAATAAACAGACAAGTTGGAGTAATAGCATTTAGAAAGGTTGGTTTGTTGTTAGAAGCCTTTTCTTTGTCCTCGTGGACGGTTGAAGCTCCGTTAATCGAAACGTTTTTGAGAAAATCGTCTAGTGAGGCTTCGTGTTCTAACTTATCTATTTTGTAAAGTGCTTGTATTAGAAAATGATTAATTAGCAATAAGATATCACAAATAATTTGTCAGTGTTTTCTTTCTGTCGACGTGAGTATTACTTACTCAGAAAGAGCTTTTTAAATTTCTAGCTTGAACAATAACCAAATATAACTCGTATATTCCTTTTTTACTAGTTTTTTCACATACAGGTGGGAGAACTATAGTTCGACCGGGGAGGTACCACCACGTCCCCATAATCCGACGTAAAGCATTTCTTGTTTCGGTTGGAGGTGCGGTTGCCGGCTACACTTTGAAATGAGGCGACCATCTTAGTCCTCAGGAGTAACAACGTATCTACATTCGAGCTCAGATAGGATCTGTCGTGTTTGTGGTTGTACCTGGATGTCTATGGTCTGCGACTACTTAACATTCGGTGGTTTGCATGCTCGTTTGCAACTCTTCTCACAAAAAGTTTTTTGTAAGAGTACACAAAGCGATGCCGAATACTTGTGTGGGTTACGCGGAGCCAGTTTTTCCAGGGCAGGCGATACACAAGGCGATAGTAACAGCTAGTACAAAAATAAAACAAGATATTCTAACGAATACTTTATTTAATAGACATTAAATTCATACACAGATGTAACTAAACTTAATAAATACATTTTAAATAATACAATCTATTAAAGCATTATATCAATTGCTCTACATAAACAAATGTTAACATTAAATTATTAATTGATTGGAAACATGATTGTCTTGCGTTGAGACTATTTGTTTTATCATATAGGAAACAATTTTAATAAAACATTTGGGATATGTATCTGTAATATTATGTTTCAAGATTAAATATCTCATTTTGTCACATACATATTATCTAGTATTAAGTTACAAATTGATAAATACTATATTTCCTCAAAGTTGGATATAGAAGCCACATTAATCTAATAAATCTATTGATCAAAATAATATTAATAGATGAAAACGATTCTCGTGAATAGGTGATAGTAATCACCGTACGTAGATTTAATTTATATGTAAATATAATTTAAATCAAACCTTCCTGCAAGGTACCTCATACTGGCATTTTTGCGGGAAGCAATTCTTAGATTTCAGTGGAATGTTAAGGTGATACCGGATAGAAACAAAGGATCGACCAAGATGCAACGTTGGTTACGGCAGTAACTTCGATGGATAAGCGGTAGTGGCAAAATTTTATGCAACATATATCGGCAGGTTATAGATTTGAATAACATCAGGGCCAACTTTCTGAATCTTTATTAAACTGCATTACAGCAGCCTGGTAGAACATGATTCACGTCTTCCCCAGCTGTGGGAATGGAGCCAAAAAAGAAAAAAATCATCATGATACTCCTTTAGATAGAGCTCGAATGCCATTATCTGTTATCAAAACAGTTTGATCGGCAGAAAACAATGTAGGCTTAATAGGCATAATGACGAACACCGTCGACTTACATCATCAATAAATACAAAAGCTCCAATTAAGCAATGCCCTGTTTTATGCAACGAAAACGTTTCTTTGGTTAAAGTTTTGCAACCCGATACAACGAACAACGATCTCGTTACACGCGAAGCTCGAACAACTATAAACAAAATATAAACAGACTTCAATAATAGATTCAGAAATATTACAGCAAAATGTACTCTATTTAATATTGAAACATAATATTGTGTCAGCAGAGTTATTCTGTAAAACAGCAACTAGTTTTCCATTGGGCGAAGTTTTAACTTCGAAAGCGAAAATTTTGTTTACAATTTGAAACTATACTTTAGCGATACATAACATCAGTACGGCGTACAACATTTCTGTGTATTGCGCGGTGAAATGCGCTTGGCTAGTACACACTTGTCGTGTACATACAAATCTGTTCGAAATACGGGAAAACAGAAGTGTTGTATTTACGTCGGCGCTACAACATTGACGGGCGGAAACAATGTCTGTGTATTCGTAAATATTATACGGATGCTAAAAATACGACATTTTTGTGAATTGTCAACGCTTCTCTAGTCTAGCGCAGACCTCCAGTTTAGGCAGCCTCCTGCAATGCTGACTCGTACAATATATGCGCGACGCAGTCAAAGTGTTAAATTTCTTTGGAAACAACAGTACATTTCACTTTCAAAGTGGATATCACAATTCAAAATTACTATCGAGTGTTTTTAATAATATCTCACAGCGATTCCAGTTTTCTGTTAACAAGTCGGTCTTACAGAATAACATTAACACTTTCCCTGCGGCTACAACACTGCTGTGTAATTGTGGACGCGACGCGCTTGCGGCTCCTACACAACCGTGTTGTACAAAATTGCGAGAGGAAACAACGTCTGTGTAATCGTAAATGTTTTACGGATGATAAAAAATACAATATTTCAGTAAATTGTCGGTGTATCTTCACGCTAGGCAAATAAGCTCCAATTTAGTCCGCCTCTCGCAATACTGACCCGACCTTATGACGACATGAGCGCCGCAGGGAAAATGTTAAAAATGCTTCGTGTCAACACGTCAGTATTATACGTATGCAATTTACATCTTGTTTAAATTTCAAACAGTTTCATTTTGCGACAGAATCTCGTTGAACTATGATCACAGAAGCATGAAAATTAAACTCGTCCAACAACTTCACTTTAACATTATTTACTTCTACATTAACTACAAGGGCAATACGACAGTTAAGCTTGGCACATTTTCCACCAAGTATAGGATTAATCTAGTACAAGTAACACACATTTGACTAATAAGAGTTAGATATGATCGATGAGCATTGAAGGAAAATTCAAATGAAATCACAAAATATGAAGTCTAGCTTCCCTTCCAATGACAGTTACAAACCAGACTCAAATAGGATTGGAATGACTTGACGTCAACAGATATATTGCGTGCGAATGTATCATATATTCCAATAACTTATCAGCAATAACCCATTATGTAATCTTGATACTTGATCCTTACAAGCTTGATGGCAAAAAGTCGGCAAAAAAAAGCTTGATGTCAAAAAGTTGGCAAAATAAAACAGCCGTACACGACGAGCTGTTTCAGAATTAACACTTGGAATCACGTATAACTCGCCCATGACTGCCTTAAGTATGTTTTTATGTTAGTAATTTACATTGCTACTTTATTCTTTAATTTTTATTTTACTGCTCCTACTCGTATACCTAACTATAAAATAGTCGCAAAATATTGCATTATTTAAAACTAATTTAGAATCATCGTTAGAATATGTTTTATAAATGATATTAATAATTTCTTCGTCATAGTAGGGGTTTAATACATAACAATAGAAACCTTTACAAACAAAAAATCATCCATTAAAACGATAAGATAAATATTTTTGATAAATTTGGATTTTAGTCAATTCCTTACATTATCGCACCTTAACTAAAAATACTTACATAATTCTTTAATACCTGAAACTTTATGAATACATTAAATTTGATATTTTTAAATATTGAAACGTTAAATTATTTAACATTTGCCATTTTTAGAGTTTAGGCGGTTTTTGCAAATTAATCTCCATCAATATTAAACTTAATCGCAAATTTAAAGATAAAACTTATGTATATTATGATATGACAACTTCTCTAACGAGCACATAACGATCACTCAGAAATCTGCATGCTCTTTATATTTTGTATATTACAAGACGATCAGTTTGATTTATAAGAGTTGAATAGATAAAATAAAGAATTGTTCATAAAATTATTTAGCTATCGGAAAAAGAATCATATTAAAAATATCAGTTTCAAATAAATTCTTTACGCGTAAGTATAAATATAATTTCACTAAGCGACCACGACTCTGTCATTTGGACATCTCATCCCAACATATAAAAATGCAGAAATATTCCACAATCATTCCGATCATCAAGTGGAGTGGATAAACACAACGTAATATTTTGTTCTCATCATAAAATAGCTAAAACATAACGATAACAATAACTACGTCAGTATATAATATACATATTATATATTAAATAATTCTTCCCTGATATCCGAAAATGAAGTTATTTTAAATAATTTTATAATGAAAACGGTGTAAACTTTCTGGTGGAAAGTGGATTATAACGTAACTATGAATTCGGTTAATAATACTTGGTGCCGTATCAAAATATTGTTAAAAATACTTCAAAATCTCAGTCAGTTTAATGGTTCGTTTGGGTAAAACTTCCAACTTTCCACTAGAAAGGCTTGGGCTCAAATTTTTAATTCGATAAAAATAATCCCTAGATTATCAGAATGGACAAGACGGAAGGAAACCGTCGGCTTCAGAGGAGAGTGATTGAAATGGCCTCAATGAAGGGAGACGTAACATCCTAATGGACCTGCATTCTTATTTGCTCTCTTCCCATAAAAAAGGGTACAGGTTTTTGCGCTGTGCCTTACGCGGGTCGTAATCAGTGTACAAAGTTAAGCAACATCGGGCGTGGTCGGAACTTGGATGGGTAACCGAAGAACCGTGATATTCAGGAACCAGTGGCAAATAAGAAGGGTTTCAAACAAAAATTTTGTTGACAATTAGCTGATATATTTTATGAGAGGTTTCATGTTTCGGGAGGCACATTAAGCTGACCTTGGTTATTATTAATATACATATATCAGTCGTTGGATTAACGTTTGAAATGTTGGAACTAGAGGTCACCTACCCAAATTTCAATCGTCACCTAGGTTGCTTAACTTTGGTAATCATTTACTTTTTTATGTGAAAAGAGTGGCATTTAAGCATGCTAACTATCTGTTACGTAGTCTCTGCAGCCCGGGGACATTTAAAAACCATAAGAGATTGTAGTCCAATCTGAATTAGTACATAGACGTGTTGCTACTTCTAAGGACTAAGTCGGTCGCCTCGCTTCTAATTGTAGCCGGCAACCGTACTTCTTTTACCTCAACCCAAGAGCTACGACGGATTATGCGGGCGACGGTGGTACCTACCCCATCAAACTATCTATTATCTATAACAATATACACAACATGTGGGGCAATGCGAGCTAAATACCTTTAAGTCGTCTAAATTATAGAAGATATTCTAGAATATCTTCCATTATTTGTAGGTATAAGAATATTTGACTGCGATGAGGTCCATATTTCCGTTCATATTTTTACAAGCCTTTTTATATATCGAATTAAAAATGCGAGCAAAATTTAAGGTAATCCACACTGACGCAGTCTATATTTCTTGGTACATAGCATTGTGGACACAATACGCAATATTCTGTTTCATATCACGTCAGTGAGACTACCTTAAAGTGTGCTAATTATATTTTATGATAACAATATATACCGTGGCCAAATGTTTTTGCGAATATCCCAATAGGTAATAAGATTTAATCATTTTTGTATTAAAATTTTATTTTATTATTCGTTTATACACCACAAATAAAGATTATTTATATTGTATTCCTATTCTACTGATACCAGGAGTCTTGGATACGCGGACACATACAAAGACAAGTACTTAAACATCCACAAAACCGAAACTCTCATAGTCATAGTCAACTTAGCATATCTCTTTATATCCGGGAATCGAACACAGCCCTTTGCTGTCCATTGCAGCAGGCATCAAGACCTTTGTCAATTGTATTGTATCGTCTTTTGAGTTCTATTTATTTAAATATTACCCGGGTTTTTACATGACGTATCTACTGGGAAAAATCTGACGGAGGATTGCGACTTTCGACTTCGGCATAATACGAAATTCCGCGGAATTATACTAACTAATGAAGTCCCGGTAAATAATTAATAATTAATAACCGCAATAGTAATCAACATGTTTTAAATAACTGTATATATGTTGAGTTCTTTGAAATTTGTTTGTGATCAGCTACCTGAGGTTCTAAGCAAGTGGCAAAAGCTTCCAAACTTTAAAGCTTTCAAATTTAACACCGCGGTTTTACGTGGTGAAAAACGTGTCCCGATAATCAACTTATTACAGTATTCAATCGAATGGAAAGTTGTTTTTGCTTCAGGCGTTGTCAAACCGAACGATATGTGATGTGGACACGGTGCATATTGTGGCTAGTGATGTGCCGGATATCCGAACCCGAATCCGGATAATTTAGCGGATTTTGATCGGACCTTTTTCATTATTAAATTTCAGTAGGTGTACGAAAATATTTTTAAATACCATTTATATTTCAATTTTTAAATATCATATTTGGCGCGTTAATTCCGCAAATTAATAATTTCGACATTGATCGAAGTTGCCTCCCGATATTACGGTAAAGTAAATGTTAGTACATTTACTTAATATTAATATTTAAAATTAAACGAAACTTTAAAATTTTGTGATTGGGGTCGGTGTCCCCATTCGCAAATCTAAACGTTAATTAGTCATATCCACGGAGAACCGTATCTGTATTCGCGGATCTGGGCGCTAATTACCCACATCCGCCGAGATCCGTTTCCCTATTCGCGAATCTAGACGTTAATTACCCGGATATACATTTTTAACGGTCCAGCACATCGCT
>DWON01000905.1:0-28052 GCA_018251015.1 Phocides pigmalion okeechobee | reverse complement strand
ATTGGAGGCGACCATCTTAGTCCTCAAGAGTAGGAACGCATCCGCGTCCATCCTTATATAGAACTTCTGTTCTATTTCAGATTGGACATGTTTGTCAGGTGGCCTGCATGCCCGTTTTTACTCTTACATAATAAAAAAAAATGTACTTTGTATACTCATGGGACCCATCCTACAGTGACAGTTACATTAGAATTTAATAGGGTTTGAATTAGTGTTTGAAAGTTAGCTTACTTTGAAAAACCTTTACCTATTTTAAAATGACTATCACTTTTTTAAGAAATTTAAAGTACGTTGTAAGAAGGGAAGTTTTCGAAAACAAACTACCATCGGAAGTAAATCTGAAATACCAGGATAAGAAGGTATACAAAAGATGCAAAAATAGTTCTGATCAAAGGCGTCGATAAAAAACCAATGGTGTTACAATTGTCCATTGGCAGCAGTGACTGATTTCGTTCAGGACTGTCTGCCTATTGCAACATATGAAAAACAACGTATTTTTATTTTCCTTAAGATAGTTGGAGGGGATAAAGTATAAGAGGGAGGAGCCGCGAGCGGTTTGTAAAATATGAACCACTTACGAAGAAATTCATTCAATCTGTCTTCACACAAAACCACGTAATGTTTTGCCGCGTCACGTGTTCAGTTCCAAAATAGAGCATCTTCAGGTAATCGGGCCGTTTTATAAACACACCGTCACTGGAATTTTATGGCCAATACAGAGACACGTGTAGTAGGGTGGGGTTTACTATTGTGTATCCATTTATTTATTTTAGTGTGCATAGCTCTGTAGCTTGAGAAGACCGCAAACGATTGACAAAGCTAAGTCATTGAGCTCTGTTAAATATTACGAATTGGTGACAGCTGGTCCCAAACAAAGTGGTACTTATTGTAGGTCTCCTAGTTACGAAGAAAGACCCATGTTCTGTAAGAGGAGAGAAAGACTTGCAGCCATGTCGTTGATATTTAGGCTTTATAACAATCCCTTTGGACCCAAATACTAGGTCTGTCTCTGTTCAATACAATTCTATTTCATTCTTTCCCTGATAAACTTCTTTCTCGTACATACCCGTATAAAATGTATGCGAAGGTATTCTTCTAAATTAACCTGTGACATTATCACCGCCGCTTTTTTTGTATTGTCCGTGCTGTTGTTCAACAATTTCTATTCCTTCCTTCTTAAAGTCCTTATGTACTTTAAATTGCTCTTCCTCATGAGAATTCTTCGTCACGAATATCCTCATGAGAACCAAAGCTATGTACTTATGAATTTAAGTTGACTTTAGGTTAAAGTTAGATACACATATCCATGGGCAACATCAGGTAGATAATGCTCGTATCGCTTCAATTACATAAATCTTATTGGCGAAGATCTCCAGCCGACCCTATTACGACTTTTCCCTTGTCATTAAAGTAAGTAATAATTAATTTTAACGTATTTTAAGGAAAGCTTCATTGAAATTTCAAAAACAAAACCGCTTAGAATTTTGAAATCTTCTAGTCTTTCCTACAAAATTTGCAATATGTACCGCTCCAGCTGAGTACTCACTGCCTAATCTCTAAAATTGTTTTCGCTTGTGCAACTAAATGTTTGTGTTAAACAAAATTAAATTTCGCTCCAGTAATCTCGTTCTCATTAATTTATGTTTCACAGGAGTCTGTTTGTTAATTTTATTATTGAGCGTAAACCCATTTTATCAGCAATGCGTGGCCGTCAACGATGGTATAAATTGTTATAGCACTCAAGGAGGAATTTTAGGAGTTCTATAGGCACCTATCTACGTATTACATACTTCAATTTATGTGTAACAAGCTTCTGCATGCGACTTCGTTCACATGAGATTATTTTTTTGGGTTTTTTTACATTTTCTAATAGGAAAGAGTTCTCTTGTACGGTAAATACGTGAGAACTTTTATGTTTCAAATTAACATTTTTTAGACAAATTATTGCATTATTTACGTACATTAAAATGAAACGTAGTAAATTTTAAGAAAATAATAACCACACCGAAATCGGTAAAACCGTTTCCAAGATTAGTACGTACTAACCAGATAAACAGACACTAACGACTACTATTTCTTTCTATTGCGTTAATAAAGGCCCCTCATAAGAGATTCTCTCATATATCTTCCACGTATAGATAGCGATCAGTTACCATTTTATTATTTATATGGAACCTGTTCTTAAAATACTAATATATAGCTAAAGAGTTTGTTTTCGTTTGTGTGAACGTGCTAATCCCTGAATCTACCAGACCGATCTGAAAAATCTTTCTGAATTTTATAATCCATTTAGTCAAAGTTATAGAGTGTCTAACATTACGTCACAATGCTTAGAAATGCAAAAAATACGATGCAATATTTTGTTATGGAAACATGCTATTTGGGAACGAAATTACGGGTTATTAAAACGTGGGCCATAGTTAGTCAAATATGTCATAGCCACGTAAACTCGATCGTAGGTCCATTGTTGCTCCTGTGAACTAAATTGGGCACCTCATAGCGCTTATCGGACCATCTACTTCAAGCAGAAATACATTTGTGAACACTGTTGTACTAAATAAAGAAACAAAACTAGATCTACCGTCGTATTATAAAGAGTTGTATCACTTAATGTAATTTAATTTCTTTTTTGTAAATACAATTATTCCTACGGAGAAATGGAAGTGGCGGTACGGCGGTACGGCCGTCCTCGTATGTAGTATACGTAATAAAAATCGATATGTACGACCGTTGGTCGTAAGTTGTACCATTTATAAATTAAATTGCTTTATTTCTTGTTGTATTTGTTATATATTAATACGTGGAGCAAATTTTGTACCCCTTTTTCGACAATTACGACGATAGAAGAGAATGATATTTGACGAAGTTAAAGTTTATAGTGAAAAAACATAAGCTAATTTATTTGATAGCGTACATTAAAATATTGTATACGAGTTTTTGCCTGCAATTTCGTCCACGGGTTACATAAATTGACATAACTTTGACGAAATTGACTTCTTTATTTGTAAACCGATTTCAATAAAAATATCACCAAATGTTAAGTGAAGCTCGTCACAGTATAACCCTGAAACTGAACTTGAACTGCATTCAAATCGGATAAGCAGTTTCTAAGTTTAGTGTGCACAAACATACAGATATACAGGCAAAGAGACAAAATGAAAAAAACATTATTTTGTGTTCTTTTGCATATACTACTACGCATTTTAATACTCACCTATGTCAAACACATAATAGTCTGTTGTCAACAGCCGCACAAAATAGAGATTGGCATTAAAGTATTTTAAAATGTTAGTTTGACTAAACGAGATTCCAATTGTGAGTCTTGTATGTTTTCAAATGTCCCTTGTTTAATATTTTATGGAGCCATAGCTTTTGTTTTAATTGCTAAATTTAAGAAGTAAATAAATTTCATTTGAAATTCGACTACAAACTGACCACTAGTAATTAAAAATACGCTCTTTTTCTCTTTCTCAAATATCGGATTAAAACATGAAATATATTAAGCCTCGCAAATTTTTGCTTTATAATATTACAAGGACGTACAAGTGGTCGTATTAGCTCATACCAAATTGGCTCCAATAAACTTAAATTAAGCTTTCCCTACGACGTGGTTATAACGCATTGAAATTTATTTCTCTCCCAACCTAATTCGACTATACTGAATTCATATTAACCAAGACACTATTTTATGATTAGTATCGCACTAAATGTAATGCGTGTTAAATTATTTATGTTTGATCCGTTCCGATTGTGCCAAATTACGTGTTACTTGTGAGCCCAAATTAATGGGCAGTAAACAACACGAATCTTAGTTGTACAAATAATATTAAAATTAAATATTTTACACGGGTTACATTTCAATATTAATAGAATAGAGAGTATGTGGTTTAGTATTAAAAAAATAAAACCAAACTTCACATCTACAATTTTATTGACAGAAAAAAAATATCGTGAAAAGAATCTGTAAATCTAGTGATATCCTTAAAATATTTTATATGTGTGTGTGCCACATATGAAGTGGCACACACACATATAAAATATCCGGCAACCAAACCTCTTCAACCGACAGAAAAAGCTGCCTGACGGCGGATTATGGTCGGCGTTAGCGTTCCTGTGTAGGGTTGCCATCTGTCGGATTTAGCCGGACGTGTTTGGCTTTTGTCAGTAGTGTCCGGTTAAATATTTATGAGCCTCTCTCCGGCTTTTAGTAAGCTTTTCGATGAACGTTTGGCGAGCAGGACTTGTCTGGAGAAATGCAGGTGCAGTGCAACAGATTGGTTCTTGTTAGTTAAGTTAGATCTAAATTTAAAACTTTTCGCGACTTTCGCGAAAAGATAATATCTGACTTGTAGGGCCAAAATTTCGGTCCTTAGTTCGCCTTTCGCAATTTAGTAAGTGGCAACCCTATTCTTGACCAAAATATAATTCTACTAGTTGCAAAACATTGTTTATAGAAGTTAAGTCAAAATCTAACAATCAGTAATTAGTAACAATGATATAACAAATTGTAAGGTTACGATACTAATGTTATGCTGATGTTCAATATTATACTGAACTATTGTATTTTGATGTGACAACACTTATTTAACAGGTATCAAAATAAACAGAATAAAATAATTATATTTATATAATTCGGTAATCTGTTAAACTTAATACGCTCATTATTACCTTTCATAGTAACATGACGGTTTTTGACACTAGGCGTTAGAAGGTAGGATTTAAAGAAAAAGACAAAGACAGTTCTAACCATAGAAAATACAGTATATGGTTCTGACAGTAAAAATATATATCTCTACTGCATATCAAAGAAAGGTTGAAAAATGAAACCTGAGCTGATATTTTACAACAAAAGAAAACTGGAATGTATGTTCCATTATTTTGTATGAGAGATTATTACAAAATATCGTTTAATATATTTACAACCATTTTTGTTTGCTGAAATCTCGACATTTCGTATGTACGACGCCCACGTAAGGCAACAAAGCGATATAAAAGTACCGAACGGCTGACGAAATATTGCAGATAGGCTTTAGCCGCGACTTTATCCCCGATAGGTGTATTGTCAGAGAAGGGTTGAATATCTACGCAATTATTTATATATGTCTAGTATAACAATCTGCATACTAATAGTTACCCCAGTGTAAGGTTATAAAATAAAATACACGTATAAAAATAGTAAAGTTCGCGTGATGCTGTGTCAGACAGACAAAATCTTGGAAAATTTTTGAATTTGCTCTCATAACTACTGAAACGACAATGCAGCGGTAACCGTGTCAGTGTAAGTCTCAGAGAATTTCGGGTTAAATTCTCAGTCATACAATTATTTAAAAGAGGTATTTAAATTGCTGTTCTGGGTTTAGTTTTTGTATACGTCTTTATGTGTATATATCATTTGTAAAGGTATCATTGATTCTCTTCATAACATTGTGAATTCGGTCGCGTGGTGATATTACCGGCTACAGACAAACGAGACGTTCATTTTAGTATTCTACGCCCACGATCTTCGATAGGACTTCAGTCCTTCAGTCAAGTTCAAGTGGCAAGCAAGCTCGTTTACTACTCAATCTAGCATAAAAAGAGCAACCATGTCGCAGGGAATGCAAGTGTGAGGCGAGTGTGATAGTGTGTGTCATTTATTATAATTTCATAAAAATATTCAATATACAAACACGAGTCAGTTGAAACTTTTTTGTACGTACGAATATAGATATTTCTGTATCATAATCCTTTTATTTCAATATCCGATCGCTCGGAAACCCTTAAGCTGAATTCTCAACTTTATTTCATTCATCCTCTCCTTTCATGACTTAACTGGCGGTTTTACGAGCAGGTGAAAAAGAGCAACAATTTTTGCTGTGTTAATTCTCTTTTATTCTACAGCGGGTTTCGATTAAATCCGTGTAATGAAATATCTCATCCCTTTATGTTAGCTTTTTGTAAATTCATATGAAATGCATATATGAATCATTAAGTCCTTTTCGTGAATTTTCATTTTGTTTTTATAATTTGACTGGAATGCGATCGAATTGTTTATACAAATGTAATTAAAAAGACTATTGATTATGGGACTATTTCGTTTATGATTATTCCTTTAATTCTTATTGAAATACGCAAAAACGAAACAAATATAATTGAGTAGAGAGATACATTCACCCATCAGCCTTTACGCGTCCACTGCTGGACTTAGGCCTCTTAGGACCTCTTAGGACTTAGTCCAATTGATGCGTATGGAACCTTAACCTTCGGCAAGTGATGCGAATGGGGATGTAGGCATCAGATCAAGCAGTTCCTCGGAACACTCACCATTATAAAGCCGGTAGAACATGCAAAGGGAACCTATGTTGCTCCGCAGGCTTAACGGTTCTAAGCGGTCGGTGATCCTAGGGTTGTTGACGATTCGGATCGCGCGTTTCTGTACGGAGTCAAATGGGTTCAGTTGGTACTGTGGCGCTCCTGCCCAGAGATGCGAGCAGTACTCCATGTGGGGTCTCACTTGTGCTTTGTAAAGCAGAAGGAGTTGCCCCGCATTGAAGTACCGCTTGGCTCTGTTCAAGACGCCCAGTTTCTTGGATGCCAACTTGGCCTTAACACCCAAATGACTCCGAAACTGCACGTTATCCGAGATACTACAACATATTTCAGCTTTTCGCACATAGTTAAAAAGTTTATTGGAAAAAAGGAACAATTTTAAAAATAATTATAAAAAATCAGTAACATATACATATGTTATACCTTCATAGCTCTTCAAAGCACATAATCGCTCACTCATATGCCATTCATGAACTATCTGTAGCCGATATGTGAAGCTTACCACAAATGCGACACTACTCATGACGAATAAGATGGTCGTCTCATATATGAGCCGGCAATCACATGTTTCAATTAAAACGCAAGAAACAGAACATCAGAAAGATTCTGGCAATCTTCCTATTGTTATTTTAATTAATGCTCATAACAATAAGATATAACAATAATACCATAGGATCCACAATTAGGTATGCCATCGCATGCATTAATATGGTGCACGCAAACTCGAACTCCGGACACTTGGCACTCGAGGTGGGCGGCTGGACAACCGGATGCACGTGCCATACGTGCCTCCGTCAACACTATGGTCATGCCATTAGTCTGAAATTAATTAGGCTTTAAAAGACCAGTTTTCGTTGTAGTATTTTAAAGTTTCATAACTAAATCATAAGAAAATAAGGGACCTTTATGAGTCAGTCCGTAAAGCATCAAGTTTGAATTAGTAGCAAATAATCAAGTATGCAATCATTTAGAGCTGTGAAAAATTCGAAAGATGCGTTTATTTCGCATAAATTGGAAACTCTATGGAATCAATACCTATAGAGTATATATATACTTCCCGTTGACACGGAATCGTGAAATAGGGCAAAAAGCATTTTTACAGCACAAGTAACTAGAAAATCCCTAAAAACTCTTTAATGTCTCCACAAAAAAAAATACGAAAAATTCAATGCGCGATTCCAACTCTCATTTAGCCGATTTCCTTATTAAATAGAAGTAACAAACAAGCATACAATCTATTTGATGGTAAGAGGTACTTATTGACATTTGTAAACAATCCTAAATGTATTAAAGTACATAAGATCAGTCACGGATTTTCTACGACTTCTGAAATGGTTTTCTTTTCTTATATTGAAAATCTATGTAACAAGCACGTGGGCCACCTCATGTTAAATGTTCTTGCAGCCCATTGATATCCACGTTCAATCTCAATCGTGGTCCTGCCTTACGTTGTTCGTATATATGTACGTTACTACTCCTGAGGACTAAAATGGAAATTTTCAAGTATTGCCGGTAACCACGCTTCTCCAACCGACACACAAGAAAAGATACTTTTCGAATACACATACATTACGTTCGTATACTGATACATTAATTTAAAGCAGAGTCTGATATCAATAATTAACACATTATATTAGTACCATACCACATAATATTAATTTAATTAAATTTCAATAACAAAAGATACAAACCGTAAAGTTGTTTAGCGAAATGATGACTCGTGAAGAATTTAAGAGGTAGACGTGACGAGCTTTAGACTCAGCGTGCTCACAAATGTTGAAAATTGCAGAGCCGACGTAGTTTTCAAAGTAGCGAAGTGCTACACGACCTTGGATCTAAGAAATATTACGATTTATACTAAAATTACGATTTATTATATTTAACCTGCATTACCCTGCCACTTTGTTTGCAAAATAAATCCTTAGATGCCTGCTATAAATCGCTACAATTCATAAGACGTAACTTGAAAATATTGCTTTACATTAAACATTAATGTTTAGTTTATATAGATATAATTTAACGTAATAGTAAACAGCTTATAACAAGATGACAATTTCAGGAAAACTAAGTACAAAATTTACATAAATAAACATAAACAAATAATAAATGAACAACATTTCACATTTATATAATAGTAACGAGTAAGACTAAAGATTGCACTCACTCACAGATTACTTAAGCGGCACCCCAATAGATTAGTAGACCAGTGTGTGGACGTTCGACCCACGCACGACAGGGATTCAGATCAAGTAACAGTTTACTACGTAAGTATCACAAAAACATGTATCCTCAAGATATACTTTGATTATGATGATATTTTAAATATAATTATGTATAAATTTCAATATAATTTATTCGTTTTATGAGAATGCATTATTGATAAGTGCGAACGAATGAGAATCTGAGGCAAGCACATTTGATTTCTCTTTACGAGATATAAGCCACTCCTCTTGATTAGGTTAAATTTTTATTGTAAAAAACGATTTAATGTAAAAATAAATGTAATACAATACTACATAAGAATGTGAGCAAAATAAAAATTACGTCATCATCTTGCAACTCCACTACTTCAGCCAGGTCTTGCGAGTCGAAGTGTATTCCACGTATATCAAGAGTTGTGGATCCATCTTCTTTTATAGTTATTTGTCGAGGGCGATTCTGGTAAATAGGTAGCGCCTTAAGAAATCGCTTTTCACGTGTTAACCTGAAATGGAAGCGATTTTTTTATTTCACTGAACAATTAAGAATACTTGTTTTACCATACAAAAACATTAGGTCACCTACTACATCAGATGTCGTAGCTATATTTGAAGGGAATGACTTGACAATATTTTTTTATTAATTATTCTTTGATCCTTAACTGCTATAAATGAACTCCCAAAAACATCACTTATTAATATTTTATGGACAAAATATTACCGATGGACAAAATGTAAAACTATACTATACTTATTAGAAAAACTTTTTCATTTATTAAACACAAAAAATATAAAGTATTTGTTAGTATTTTCTATAACTGTAACTTACGCTTTTTCTTGCATACGTGATGTGTGTTTTTTTGTCATGTTACTTGTAGTCCACGAAGCGTCATTTTCAAAGGGCGTTACATTCAAAAGACCAGCAATGACGGGTGCTACTTGAACCAAATTTTCCCAGGACTCATGATCAACCAGAGAGCCGACTCCAGATTTCCTTTGAAATGAAATTACCTAATTATTCAATTTAATTATTGATTAATACAAATAGTACCAGATTTGATCGACGCTGCCGGTGACAAGAGGGCTGGATCATATCTTGTGCAGAGAATTGCGATTGCTATTCAACGCGGGAATGCAGCTAGTGTTTTTGGAAACATGCCTTATGGGCACGGACTCCCTTTAGATTGTTTAGGTTAGGTTTTTATTATAATTAGTTTTAAGATTTTCAACATTGTAAATTTATTAAAATGTAAACTCTAATATATTAATGATGCTCAATACTATTTAATACATTGTTGGATCACATCATTGACTGGGTTATTAGTCGGCCATTAACTAGATTGTTTCATGATTTTTGGCAACTTTCAATAGTCAATCGCAGGGACCGTAACTTTTCCATATTATGTGAATTCGAAAATGAATATAAAAGTTTTAATGTTTTTCAAAAGCAGTTTTCAATTATTGTACCTCAGATCTAAAAATAGCGTGTCTACCAGATCACGCATATTTATGTGCCTACCTTTTAATATTATTTACAGGTTCCGTGGAACGATGTTGTAACTGTGAGTATAATACTGTAACTGTTGATTGCAAATCTGGAAATTATATTTATACATATAACTTCAAATTTCAAATTCAAATATTTTATTTCATTATAAGGTATTTACATACACTTAATGAACGTCAAGGGTAAAGTGTAAAATCAAAACATCAATCAATGCGATCATTCAACAGAAATATTAGTGAATTAAACATTTTTAACTCGTATTACATAGTAATAAGTAATTATTATTCCATCCCCTATACCTTGTATTGAACCGTCGTGAAAAATGTTCCCAAACAAGTTCAATAAAAAGGTGAAAAGGTTAAATTTGAATTCAGCGTAGCGATGCCGGGGGCGCTGCGATTTGAATTTTAAATGATTTTTTCGTGAAATATCCAAGCTCCACGTTCCTACAATAACAACCTCGTTTGCTTAATGCCAGAGCTAATCCCAGACGGAAATAAGGTATCTGCTCAACCACTAGTAAACAGTTAAAACTGAGGTTATCGCATACGTGGGTACGATAGCAAAAGTGGGAGAACTATAGTTCAACCAGGGATGTTCCACCACCGCCCTCATAATCCGCAGTAAAGTATTACTTGTAATTCGGCTGGAGATGTACGGTTGCCGGTTACACTTTGAAACGATGCGACCATTTTAACCTTTAGGAGTAGCAACGTATTGACGTTCGAGCTCACATAGGATTTCAGTCCTATTTGTGGTTATACGTGGATGTCTATGCTGCTGTCTGCGACTACGTAATATCAGTTGCTTTGCATGCTCGTTTACTACTCTTCTCACATAAAAACAAACATTAAAATAAAGTATATGCAGTCGAAAAATTGAACACCAAGCTTAAATATAACATGAATAGTTGGCATTATTAAAGGTGGAAACCAATATATTTAGTTTTTAAAGAGCAACCATCACTAGTTCAATGCAATAAAAACAACAGATATCAAAAGTAATATGTTCGGATTTTTTACTGTCGTCTAAATTATAGAGACTATTTGTAAACGATTATCGTATATCGCAAGACTCGCTTACTACGGCATCAGTCAGTGTAATAAAACATCCCTACAGATGTTTTTGTTATTCAAATGAATAACCGTATGTACTGAGAAGTATAAAGTATATTTTAGCTTCAATAAACTATGCACTCAGAACATTTCAAATTATTATACTGAAATGTACAGAAGTAAATTATAATCCTTGCGACTGCTACTGACAAACGTGGTACTAATGGCTTTTAGTTATCAAATTTTTTAACGCAGTAGAAGTTAAAAAAAAGATCGGCAAGTGCGAGTCGGACTCGCGCATCGAGGTTTCCGTATAAGTTCATAATTATAAAAAAATATTAAGATTAAGATTTTCAGAATTTTTCCTTTATATGCGGCCAAAATTGCTGTTTCTTTTGTTTGCGTTGACATAGAAGTTTGACTTTGTTACAGCTTAAAAGTATTATAGACCTGAGTATTTGATATAAATTTTAGCTTAATACCTCCACGTGTTCCTGAGAAAAAGGGTCTTGACAGACGGACGAACGAACAACAAAGTGATCCTATAAGGGTTCCGTTTTTTCCTTTCGAGATACGGAACCCTAACAAGCCTGTAGTACACCTAACGTATAGCGTATACCGCCTATGGACTTCTTTATCTAACTCTGCACAGAACAGCAGTCCTACTTAAAGTCGATCAGATATATGTATATAGATTCCTATCTTAAGAATTAGGATGAAATGCTTAGATTTTTTTTTGCGCTCCTTACAAAACTGAGGACGGCGGCGACACGTTGTTATATAGATGCTTTCTTTTACCACCACAATTCTACCACCTTTGAAGTACATTAAATAGCAATATAGCTCTAAATCCACTATTAGGTTTAAGATAGGTCATAAATTCTTGTATACATAAAACTTACTCACGCAATTAAACATAACAATGAAAGAACAATCGCACGCAACAACAACTGATTTATTTTATTTACAACCACGTCGAATCCTAAGATATATAAATTTCTTCAGTAATTACCGCTAGACTAATGACTATGGTGTTTAACAGTGTGTTTATTGTTCAGCGAGTAATATTTCAAATTGTTTTAACCGCAAAACGCAACGTACGGGAAGCAATAAGGTGCATTATTGTAACCGCTGGACCGTTTTGATTTCAGTGTTAGTTAATGACCAGTTTATTGGAAACCATTGGAACCATGGGAAACAATTAATGTTGCGAGAAAGAGTCGTGAATTGTCCCGATGTGGTCGTACCGTGCGAATCATCGTCATCATTATGATGTGAAAAATCGTAATGTATGTCATTGATGGCATATGACTATGAATGATTTGGTCATCGTATTCTTTGTCAACGTTTGTGGCTTATGTCTATGATTGGTTTCTTGGTCAAGTAGTAAAGAATATGCTGGGAGATTTAATTCCAAACTAGAATTCAATGAACCACATTCATATAGTTATTTTTTATATTTTAATGTCATTTTTGTACGTTTAAAAATCAATTCTAAAGTTTTTTTCGATCATGATTGATTGAATCATATGTCCTAACTTACCAAAAGGTAGACACAAGAAATATTCCGCTATATGAACTAAGCAACTTTATTGTAACAAATTGGTTCACAAGGATCTTTGGATATTTATGACCTTTAGCTCGAACGACACGATCGAGGAAAAATGGGAGCTATCTAAATTAGACAAGTAAAAAGGGTATTATAAATAAGTTTTATCGTGGCTACAGTCGGGTGGCATTTCACGATCTAAGAACATACCGTTTTAAACAGTGCAACAGTGTTCAGTGTACGGTAAAAAATAAATCTCCAATTATCTGTACAATCCTCAACACTTATAGAGTACTTTGAAACACGGTGCCAATTACTACTTGTCTGTGAACTTTTTCAAACTGTTTGAATAGACCGCGAGTCAGCAACAGATTTTCAATACCAATTCTGTTTCAGACAATAAGTAGTAAAATGCTTCAGAAAGTTGCATCATGAAGTGTCGCGAACGTTAGCAGTTATTCCGTAGGTGTGGTGGTGGTAGCTAGTAGTAGTGGTAGCGTTAGTAGTCACCACTGCTTATTTCACTCTCGGCATTGCAGGTGAAATTCCCAAGGCTACACGATGAGAAATAATAGACGAAATTTACACCTGGCTTGTGGAGTAGATGCAGTTTGCAGGTCATCCAGTAGCGGTAACGGTGACACGGACAAAAAGCTTTATTAGCCGCCAATTAGTAGATACCATTCGTAGCGAGCCGTCTCCTATGAAGTTATGAGGTTGTAAAAAGAGAAAAAACGACCGACGATACATCAGTCTGACACGTGATAACTTATTTGTATTGATGTAGATGTTAGTAAGTCGATGAGTTTTTATGTTGCTGCAGTGGGAAATTGATGTGCAGTAACTGATTTTAAATGGTCATAGCAGCCTTTTAGCGTTTGTAGCCTATTAGCCCGGGTAGTTACCGTTTTATCGAGCACAATTAGGGACGTCTTAGAACCACGCTGGGATGCTTCATGTATATCCCTTATAAGCTCGTTCCTATATATGATACTAATGTTAACATGTGGCTTTCATAGGTTTATATAATCTTTTATGCCTAACATAAACTGTACATCAATACGCATAATACGTACGTTTGTATTAAGTAAAAAAGTATTGATTAAAAAGTTGTTATCAATTTTTTTTTATCATTATGTAGATTTAATATAATGGAGCATTATAATATATTACCTATAGCAAAACCGGAGGTACAAGCACTTTGTGTACAAAATTTGAGATAGATTATACGAAAAGAAAATGTTGGATTTTCATAAAATAGAAATGATAAGGATGTTTTCTTAGTATGGCCGCAGCAATCAAGTATGCAATTCACCTAATGATAGCAGGTCATTTCCATTTGTGGACATCTGTAATCAACTTTTAATAGAATTGAAGTTCTGAGATCAGGCACAGATGCTTTGCTCCTCCTAAGGTATAAGTTGGAATTTAGGTGTGTTTTCTTTACTCCTTTCAAACTAGTACATATTTGGTATTGCTTTATAAAAGGGAAATGTGTGTGGCCGTGTACATCTAACATTTTAGCTGAAAGTGTTCTACCTTTTACTACCTAGATGTCTATTATAGGCATAATTAATATCTGGGAATAGTAATGGTGTTGCGAAGAACGCTAAATAAGTATTGAAAACAAACGTCACAACATAATCTCGCACAACATATATCTGATATAATATACATATAATATATCGTGAGGATTCGTAACAATGGTTGGGATTGGACAATGTTTATTTTTATTTATTTTTTTATTGTGAAAGACTAAGAAACGGGCATGTAGGCCACCTGATGTTAAGTGGTCAATGCAACCCATGAACAACCACGTCCAATCTCAAATAGAACCGAAGTTCTACTCTTGAGGACTAAGATGGTCGCCTTCAATAATGTGTATCCGTCAACCACAAATTATATATGCTCAAAGGCTAGGCTGTTTGACTATCCGTTAAAAATATATATTCTTTGTGGATTCTAATAAATAAGATAAAATACAAAAAGAAAATGATAAAATGATTGTCAGTATGTTAAAACAACTCCTATTTATTGCATATTTATTTTTAATTCGATGACACAAAGATACATATACCACTTATAATAGTTTTATTAGTTTGTTTGTATGTACTAATGTTCGAATCGCCGAACGAGTTCTTACATCGAATGTAGTCTAAATGTTACACCAAAAATAGTACAAAAGAGTGAAGTTGCGTGCAGAAACTCGTAAATATAAAACTTGGAAACAAATCAAGAAACAAAGGAAAGTTAAAGTTTTAATCAAAAAACTTACAAAGACTTTAGCTTGAGAGCAAAAATTGCAAAGTTCCAAGTTTCGTTTTTGCTAACTCGCTTAGCAACGACTTTTGTTTGATGCTATGTTACAATGTACTAACTTGGACTCAGGTGTTTATGGTTACAAACTGTACTAATTTTGTATGGGAATACCGTTTTGTCTACGTATTACTTTCCTTCTGCTGCGCCCAAGTCTTCACATGTAACTATAATATACGAGTATAGTACGGGAGATGGGACATCCTGTTAGGGGATTCATAAATAAATTCAACATTCAAATTGAAATTGAAATACAAATATTTTATTTCATTATTTCACCACGCTGGTCAAGTTCTGATAGAAAATTCTTGAGAAATTTTGTTAAAAAGTGCATTATGTACAATTTGTTCTGATTTTATTAAAATTTGAATTTAAACAGGAAAAATGCATTCAAATTCCTATTTTGAAATGAGATTCTCAGATAATGAAATTGATAAAAATACGGTAGGTGGGACTCGAAAATTTTAATCTTATGATAAGGAAATAAAAGCGAACTGATAAAAACTGGTACGTATAATTTAAAAAATGCAGTAAACAAAGTTGCAAGATTCGTCGATACTCCAAAATAACTCTAATAATAAAACAACGAGAGCAGTAATCAAAGTTGGAAACCTGACATATGCAAGGAATGCACGATAAGTATATAACTAGGAGCGTCCTGAGGGCGACGAGACAGCAACGGGTCGTGGGTAAAATATAAATAGAGTTGCTAAAATAACCAAGTCAAAGTGATCTTGACGTGTTCGTGAAGGGATACGTGCATGAGAATATAGAATTATATCACTTAAAAGGCCAGTACCACTTTGCTTGCGAACATTGCTTGACTATAAAACTGTGAGAATTCCATCGGGTACCTATCTTTGTTTTAAATTTTTACTCTCGTTTACTTAAGTCGATGTAAATTAAGTATTTTATGATTACTAAAGCAAAAGATAAGACAAGAAATTGATTTTCGTTGTATCAAATATTTAAAGTCGAGTAAATTAAACATTCAGATGCAATACGACCTGTAAGTATATGTTTATCTGTATTATGAAAATCTTACGACATGTAACATGTTACGCAGACAGAAGTGACGGTTACATTCCATACATTTGGTCTACATTTGCATACTATGTGAGGATTTTTTTATAAATCTCATTTCTTAATAATGTAAGTACTTTATATTATTATATATTTAATTAATGTTTTACATTTGAAAAATTGTGAACAAAAAATGGTAAGGGCCTTTTGCATTATACCAAAGACGCGTGAAAGATAAGCAACAATAATATTTGTATCCCTCACTTGAATATAACGTCTCGTATAGTATCTCTACGTGTTCTAAAAATGGAATGAAATGGCGAGATTTATATGGAAAGAATTTGAGCAATACTTTTCGTATACCATAATATAATTTCAGAGTATGTATCTTGTACTAATAGTGCTTTTCTTAAATATATGTTCGAAAATTATATATACAGATTAAGAAAAACAGCATTTTTTTTCATTAACAATAATAAAAAAAATCTATAGTATAAGTAGCAAATAAGCATGCGGTGACTGCGACCAATATCAAATACTATTTTCCCTAAGAACTAAGTCGGAATGGAATATCTACTTGGCCGGAATATCATACCTACAAGTTGGAATATCATTATATCTACTTTATCACACACTTGCATTTAGAACACATCAGTTTTACTTTGTTGTTATTAAGCAAATGAAGACTTTCTCAGAAGCATCAATGAAGCCCACACATTATATTAAATCAAGTAGTTTATGCCATCCGTGAACATATATAACCTATTGTTTGTATATAAGTGAAATGAAACCCCTACCTAAGATAATCAATGCGTTGTTTTTCTTGAGGACGCAGTTGGAACGGTTCAAAAAATTGCCTTATCCCATCCTTCAGAACAAATCTATAGTATACTGTATGTCTACTTAAATTAAAAGATTTTCAAGTAATATTATAGCAGAATTTACACATTTTATTATGTACTAGATTATGTACCTTTATTATATACTAGGTTATGTACGTTTACCGATTTTTGCATGGCTCGTGGTCACGGCTAAAATTTTAGGCTCAGTTTAGCGGTAACCACGAGTAACGCAACTGGTTCGATATATCGGCAATCAAATATCAAAAATCGTAATTCATGAGTACCCGGTAATTAATGAAATTCTTAAGACAAAAATAACCTTGTCAGTATTGCAGTACCAGAAGGACTATGAAGAGTTTTATCACAACTTAATGACTCTTTTACTATGTTATTCAAACCAAAACATAACAGAACTAAAATCGTTTGCAGCACCTTGTAATTAAATTATCACGGTTATTATGGGTCACAACAAGGGTTTTGAAATGCGTTATTGGAATGACCTTATTCCACCCACAGACCATCTATGAGTCTAGTAATTGATAGCCGGAGTCTTAAACACTCCTATTTGGCTTGATCACCGAAATATTAAGTGTGATAATACAGCCTAATTGTAGCTTTAGGCGTAGGCATAAATAATTTATGAATACTCAAAACCATAGGTTCTCAAACTTATTTTGTGTACTGCTCACTGTGAGAATCAATCATTAAATGTATTAAAGTTCGGTAAATATTATGAATATATGTACCTAATGCGTCATATGAGTTTCATCCTTTTTGGAGTTAAACTTTAGATCATTATTGATATTATAGTTGCGAATGTGTGATTGTTAGTTTGATTGTTACGCTTTAACAGCTTGGTTTTTAAACGGATTTTAGTGAAATTTTGTAGAAAAACACGAATTATTCACTGTATGATTCCCCCTAAATCTATTAATCATTCGAGTTCCTTATATTTCCTTTACCAACTCATGAAAACCCCTAGCACTCACGAGTGAACATTATAGCCCACTTTGAGAAAGACACCTCCAAACAATGTAAACTTCGAAGGTAGAGTTAATGGAATCAAAGTCATAGCCTTCTTTTGTTCTACACCTACATTTACAATAAAATGAATGTCATTGTTTTATACATCAAAATCAATATATTTGTAAAGTTTACTAATAACTAACTGTGATAACTGTGAGGCATGCAGTATTTTCCTTCAACATTAAAGGATTTTTAACAAGCATCTTTGATAAATCATAACAGGGATACGAACTACAGGCTCTTCGTGAGAAAGGCCTGAATATTATCAGTAAGATATAACTGTTTAATGTTTTTTTTTTGAGAAATGTATTCAGCTGTGGAAAGTAATATAGTTTATTTAGTATATAGCTTAGTGTATGCTAGGTTTGCTTTTCATATGTGTATTCAGAGCTTGCAAAGTTTGTACTAGATTTCTCTTTTATAAACATTTTTGGTAGTAAACTTACAAGTAACAAATGGATAAGTATTGGTACTTACTACTTTACTTCTCTATAACCAAATAATTCTCTAATATTTAATTTATATCTGTAAGCGGCACCGCTACGTCTAACTTTGCGAGTTGTTTTGATTCGTCTATTTCAAATGTGTTACAAACACATAAATAAATATAATAATGTTATTCCTAACCCCCATGTTTCCGTTGAAAATGCGTATTATAAACGACCTGTTAATGTCCATTAATTATATCTTCCTGTGAGCATACTTTCGGTCGTAAAGTATAAATAGCGGGGACACCCGAAAATAACATCTGTTTATGGTATCAGCGTCCATAGCTCACTGTTTTATCAAACGTTTCTAATATGACCATTGCAAATAAAGATAGAGAATTATTACGCTATTCTTACATATCACGGACTTCAAACCATAGAGACGTACAGACAAATAAGCATTTCTTTTCAATTTTTAGATTCTGTAATTATACATAGTTTCGCTTTTTGTGAAACTTGTAGGGAAATTTATCTTTAATAAAATTAAATTATTTTGTTATTTGTGTCTTCTGAAATGTAACGGTTTTCCAGCTATGGTCATATGTCATAAATCCTTATAATTTCATAACCGTAAATTGTTGTTCCATTTTGTTTCTTTTTGACCGTTAACACTACTTATTAGTACACAGCGTGCCTGTACATCTGTGCATTATCACAATTGAATAACGACCAAAATTTATCCAAAGTTAATCGCCTATAAAAGCCCTATTAATTTTACAATTTATGTACTTGATATGATTATTGCTATGATATCCTTTTTTTAATGCGGTATAAATGTCGGCCTCACTATTTGAAGCTGTCAGGTTCAAATCTAGCACACTTTTTAAAGCTAAAACATCAATTTTGGAAAAAAAGGCGCAAACCAGCAATGGGTGAATCACGGAGCCAACTCTTCACATTTGAAGAGATCCGTGCTTAGGAATGAGACATTAATGATTGGTTGAAGCACATTTAGTTGTTTACTGGGGACATATCGAAATATAAACATTTCGTGATATCGTTCAATTAATTAAAATAGTAGGTCAGAGAATGTATGTATAGCTACGTTCGTTGTCGCCTTGTCAACCTTGTATTTATTTGAATTCTTTTATCAAAGTACAAGAATATTAAGAAACATGTACTTATACAGAATTCACACTTTACACTTTCAATATAAAATTTGGATTATCGCAACTGTTTTGTAACCATTGAGAAAAGTAATAATGTAATTTGTATCCACTAGTCCACATTGAAGCTATGTGTCCTTTTGTGGGACGTATACTGCAATATAATTTTATAATTTCTATCATCCCTTGTAACCGTTGCCAGACAAAATTGGTGATTTGCCTTTGTCTGTGACTTTAAGAATAGGCCTTGGATTTGAATTTAAATTTCTGTACGCTCATATCAAGGTTATAGAACAAAATTTGCAACCTTTACGACTAGTGTTTGAAGTTTCATCTTCAAATTCATATCCAGCGTGAATCAACTCTTGTATTCAGTAAAAAAGTGCGATTGTCGCCTTATCTATGTGTGAAGCAACCATCTTACTCCTGCGGGAAAACAACGTAACTCCGCTATCAGAGTTACGTTCTTATCCGGAGATACGTTCTAATTAGACATTAGATGCATCTTCTAGTCTATATGAAGTTGGTTACAGATAATCACAAAAGTTGCTACTTTAACCACTTAACACGAGATCAATTGTATGTTCATGTGCCAGTACAATAAAAAATAAAATGAAGTGAAATGTTAATAGTGTTTAGCCCTTTCTAATAATGTTTTCACTTTCCGTTTTTTCGCTATTCTGAGACACTGTCGATGTATTTTGCAGGCTTTTATAGTATTGCTTTATAGGATATTTAATCGTGTGAAGGCAGTTGTCAAGGCCTATGTATAGCTCAATGGACGCTACATTTGGCCTTTTAGTTATTTAGTATCTGGGCGACCTTTAATTTGGTAAGTTACTGTTGCTTTAAGAATGTCCTTGCGTCATCTGATACCGTCTACTGAGTTCTGATCTTGGAAAATACATAATTTTTTACATGAAATTATTCGGAAAACAAAGACATGTATTTAATTTAATTTCATTGGATCCATCGTCATTATTATGGTCATTTAGTGTTCCATGTAAAAGGAAGTTAACTAATACCATCATATTGTAATAGATCATAAACAAAACATCTGCTCACAGTGATGACAGGTTTGAAATTAGTGAACCTCTGTACTACATTTAATTACATTGTATCCCAGTCATCGTTGCTACCATTCGCGTCATCGTCATCATAATCATTATCATTATCATAAGTATTACTATCATCGCCATATCAATATTTATTATTAAATTTTATTAATACAAGACACTTGTAAATAAATGCATTTCATTCCATTAAATTTAATCGAACTAATGATTCATCGTCATTGTTATCCTTATCATCATCATCGTAACTATTATTCTCATAATTTATCAATTTCATAATCACTCTCATCACAACTATTAAAATTTAATAACAAAACGACGCTATAAATTATTAATGCATTTCATTTTATTCTATTCCTTTCGCTCTACCGATCCATCATTACGGTCATCATCGTCGTCATCATATTTACTATCTTCAACGTAAATTCCATCACCACTATCAATGTAATATTTTTGCATGTTTAAGACATAAAAAAGATTATATATTGTCAGGTGTCGAAACTGATTGTCGTAGAGACAAAGCGAGGAAATTGCCGCGGCGATAAGCTTCATTGGTCGATTACAATACAATTTGTAACTGCCTCCGCTTATTATGAGACTAGTTGTAGTACGTAGCATTGATTTATTTTGAATTTCAGGTACATTACAAACATTACTATTTCGGGTCAAGAGATTATTTCTTTATTTGTTTTCTTAAAGTCACCAGTAACGAAATTGTTTTGTAACTTCCTAAACATTAATAATAAATTACTTACTATTTAAATTTAAATATGAGGTAATAGAGTTGTACTTTTTTCAGTTTTAGAATTTTAGTTCTTAAGAGTAGCAACGCATCCAATTATGACCTATGAGAGACCTGTAGTTCTACTTGTGGTTGGAAGTGGATCTCCATGGGCTGCAGCGAGTAGCTTGGTACTCTTCTAACGTAATAAAGAATCGGCTTCAGACAAGATTTCTAACCTTTTTTAGATTGGACGAAGTGTAATGAAGCGAAGTATGGTAACATTTATAAGTATAATAGAATTAGAACATATTAGTGTTCCGGCAAGAACCGGTAACATAAAATAATGTTATAATAAGTAAATTAGGTTTACTGCTATTAAAATATAAATACTGTTGTAAATTTGTTAGCTCCGACCCGCCTATAAATTGCTTTGTAGCATGGCGGGTTCAGAACTATGTAATTAAGTATATTTTTATATGCAAGCAAGGAACGCCTTGCGGTAAGATTTTGATTTTCCTACTTGAGTACGAGGTTCAAAACCTTGGGATTCAAATCGGATTTTGAAGTTATATACGTATTAGAAATCAATCAACGGTGAAAGAAAATATTGTGAAGGAATACTGCACGCTTAAAAGTTCTCATAGGCGCATGAATTCTATATGCATTTGGTCAGCGCGGTCGAGTATGGCCTAACACTTCTATTTCTGAGAGGACAGCCCTAGCCAAAATAGATGCGACAACAATAGTACGGCGATGATGTAAATATTATCCATATCATTTATTTGCGACGACAGTATGACATTTCGAGATTTTGCACTTATTAAAACGTGATTATTTCGTGAAGTTTGTTTGAAAATTTAAAATACCTTTACATGAATTGTTGCAATATTTGTTGACATAAAACATGTTCCAATAATATTTCCTGCTATATTTAAAATTTAAAATAGATCAAAAGTTTATTAATCGTAGCCTGTTAAACCAACATTTTAAGATGTCTCAATGACGTACCAAAGAGGCGATACATAAATAAATTATCAATAAAATGTGTTAATGGGGTTAGTTCGTCTATATAGATGCAATACATTTAACGATATAACCTACATTACGTGCCAACTTGCAATAATACCAAAACGCATTGTAACCACACCCAGCTTGGGTCACGATGACATTTGCCCATTGGTTCAGGTGAGAGGTGAGTCGAGGCCCTTTCGACCGATGCTCACTGTGATCGTTACGTTGGGAATGTGCAATGTGTTGCGTCACTGTTGTAAAATTTATATTGTGGCCATTACAATTGCACTGCTGCGACTCTTTTAGTCCCGTTGCAAAGCACCCGCTTTTCCACAAACCTGGAACTAACATCAGACTCCGGACCGGTTATGATGCAATTGCTTGTAGATTTTAATATTTTATTCTAAAATTTAAAACCAGTAATTAAACCGGAAATCGAATACAGATTAATGTTGTCTGTGAATCACAATAAAACAAAGTAACATACTATGACTGTAGAAATATTTTGTTACTTTTTTATCTTGTTTTTGTGTACTGAAAATAAACAAATTTGTAAAAAAAGAGTTTGTTATTAAACTAAGAACATCAAATTAGGTACACAACGTTAAATTATATGCTGAACATATGTAATTATGTGAATTATGTACAAGTGTGATTTGCCAAATTATTCAGATTTGAGAAACGATAGATAATACTGTTTTTGTCTGCTTTCCTTTCTATGTACTAGCAGGTAATTATGCAAATATAATAGGTCAGTAATGTCAATAAATGCATTCGGTTCAACTGTACGGCACCTATGGTTAGAGCCGGAATGTTAAACAGTCAAGGTTTGTACAAGTGTTTACTAGCCTTTATGATTAACATTTAACGGCGTTGGTACAAGTTTTATGTTACTTGGTTAACTGAATCGAACTTAACATATATTCAATATACTAAACTTAAATTGAAAGTTATATTATGATAACTGTTATCAGCTTTCATATTTGCGGTTAGGGTTTAGAGTTATATCTCCGAACTATATTCTCATCTTACAAATAATACAGCCAATGAGGAGAAAACTTACTTTATATCTATACATATAATAAAAGTTTATCTGATCGCTGTTTGTGCATGGTAAATACGAGTATATACAATAATTCGTAATGGGGTACCTTTACAACCAAGAAAACCCAAAACAATGTTTTTTTCATTTTGTCTGTTTGTCTGTATATCTGTATGTGTGTGCACGCTAATCTCAGAAAAGGCTTTTTTGATTTGAGTATCGTTTTCAGGATTATATTGTGATGGGTGAAGTTATGTCAATTTATGTATATCAGCACCGACGAAGTCGTGGGCACAGCTAGTATTTAAATAATATCATCATCATCGTTCTTGAACTTGACAGACAATTGAATAAGATTTTAAGTTTTGTAACATCACGCTATCACTAAGATTACGATATTGGAATTGGATTAACACTGAGTCTCGCCTAGCATTAAACAATCATTTCAATTTACGTGTAAAATCCAAAAAACAAAAGAATAACACCATAAATTACATTTCACTTCTAAGTCTCTAACCTCTTGTTGTAACAAACAAAATGAAGTCATCGTACATCAGGTAACGTCACGTTGTCCCTTTTCATAGCTTTGAATAATGAAACACGATCAGTCAACTGGAAAGTTGCGTAAGCCCAGAGTTACATGGAATACCAAGTGATTTGCCTATACGTAACATTATCGTGCCATCTTTTAACGTAGCCTTCGTGAAAATAGAAAATAGCTCGTAAACTACTAACTAGCGGTCCTTTTCATCAATACGTGATTATTTTACAATGGACTGTCATAAGGTCTTGTTTTATGTAACTTCTATCTAACTGGAAGTATTAGCCATATTCTATTGGAACAATTGTTCTACAACTATATTTTTAAATTTCAACTGTGATGCTTAAAAATCTATTATTTTTGCATTTCTTGTACGATTTTAAACTTATCATCTGGTTAGAAATATCGACAATTTAAAACTATTACATACCAAAACGTTTTAGTTTAATTTGGAAGGTTATTCTTCGGGTTTAGTCATATTAAATTTATTAGAGAAAATACCTCTAAGGGTGGAAAAATAGGCTATAGAAATCTTGTTTTAGAGTTAAGTTTAAAATGTCAAGTAATCTATCATTTCTTATCTGTTAAGAATGTTTACATTTGAAAAAATATCTTAATAATTTTAGGCTTCGAAGGCAACGTATGTGGTGACTTATAACTTCAGACTTCAGACTCATGTTATGTTATATTTTTCACTTTGCAGAGAGCAGCCGTAAGAACGGTACTATTCCTTACTGCAAATATTTTATTTGCTTACTAGTTTACGTACATTCGTATGTAAATACCGTATGCTGATTATCTTAGTCCTAATGAGTAACGCATCTGTGATCCATTTTAGGTGAGACTCGTGATCTATATGGAATCTGATATAGATATTCACTGACGGAACACACCGTCAGGTGGATTGTATGCTTGGTTGCTACTATCATCTCTAAATATGTATTATAAAACAAAGTCCCCCATCGCGTGTCTTTCTGCCTGTTCATGATAAACTCACTAAGTACGGGACCAAGTTTCTTACAGTTTTCAACAACAGATAGAGTGGTTTCGGAGGAAGGTTTTAAAGCATAATAAGTGACGCTGTTTTTGTAAACTGGGCTGGAAATTAAATAGGTTAATTCATTTGTCCTTCGGAATATATGTTCCTGATTCTTAGTTTTTGCAATAAGTAATGATTGGATGCATGTATGAAAAAAAAGTAACTCTATTGCCCGAGCGAAGCTAGGCCGGGCCGCTAGCTTAATATATCTATTTAATAGCTGGCAATAAACCGATTACTTAACAAATACATAGCAGTATCGTGGCATTTTCTACCTCTATTCGGTCTGTCCGGTTGTGAAAACACCGCTGTATATTATGAGGCTCTTAGTTTCCCTTCGTGACCGCGCACCTCGAAGGCTGAGTCTGATTTTGTAATGAGATATGGCATCGCAAGTACTTACTTCAAGAGCATTGTTAATTGTGCATTGAACGATAATCTTAACGATTTGCATCCCAACTTAACTGTGCAAACGTAAACGTAAAGATTCGTAAAAAATACTTAATTTTCCTCTGTTATGTACTATGTATTATGCGATTCTCTCAATAGTAAGTCTTGACGTGGGGGAAAAAGAGATAAACGGGAATTGTTATAAAGAAATATTAGCAGTAGGTAATCGGCAGCAACAACGCTTTGGTGTTTCAGTCACTCAGTGTTCTGCACTCCATTCTAATTGGAATAGATAACAGGTGTTTGTGGGTAGCAATAATCACCTACTATATGTTCAAGGTGGATCGGATATGCATTTGCTATTACAATATCATAAATTTATTATATAGCTTATGTAAACATTAAAAAATAGGCAAAATTGGTGAGTTCGGGGCTCGAGTCCCTGGCATTCATATTTAATATTTCGAAGTTACGTGCGTATTAGAAATTATTTATCGCTTGATTTACGGTGAAGGAAAACATTATGAGGAAATCTACATGCCTGAGAGTTTTTCATAAAGGTTTCAAAGGTGTGTGAGGTCTACTTATAACCAGCGTGGTGGATGGCCTAATCCGTACCATTCTGAGAGGATACTTGTGCCCAACAGTGGGACAGTAATGGGTTGATATAATTAAATATATGTAAGGCAAACAGTGCATACCATTTAAATTGACATTATATCACAAGTAATGAAGCGGCCGAGCTGTTTTATGAGCAACGCAAAAAATAATAATGATGAACATCTGAAAGTAAAGATAACGGGCGACGAGCAAAGTCAATACATTATTTTGTTTTAATGTCTGCTATTAACTTTCGAACTTTCGCCTTTGAGTAAGTAAAGTTGAATACCCTATAAATATTCCAGAAAAGTCAATACATTGACCTTTTACTTAGTAAAGAAATAAAGTTTTATTGATACGCAAATTATATTTTGTGACAGTAAATACTATAATTATTTTAATATTGAATTATATCGATAGTTGGCGAAAAAAGGAGATTACGAGTCAAGGCACGCATTTATTATTGATTAACGTCAACAGTTGGCAAAAAACAGATTTAGACATCTTCATACTTTCGATATCTATCTATTATCGTTTCTATCGATTTTTCTACTAGCGTTAATCTGCGGCTTTGTCCACCAATTACATGCTTAGACGCTATTAAGTATCTTACTTATGGCCGTTGCTCAGTTCTTGTGTAATATAATGCAATAATACTATAAGCTAAATACAGTAATAGTCTGTGATAAGCCTATAACGTTTTGTGTACAAATTTTGGGGATAGATTTGCAAGGTAGTATAACACTTTGACTTGGAGGTGGTGGAGGAGGAGGAGGAGTACGGCAATAATAATCGCAACTATATCGATTAGAGTGGTCGACTTCGTCGAGTGACGTTGCCGGCTGTACAAAAGAGTCAACTATTTCAGTCGTAAAAGTAGCAACGCATAAATACACGAATTCACGCAAGACTTTACTCTTATTTGAGGTTGGAGGTAGGTATCCATGGGCCGTCTGTTTTTAACATTAAACGGCATGCACGCCCGTTTGCTACATTATCAAAATAATTAAGTATTAAATTAGTCGTTAAAATATAATAACATAAATAAATAAACAGACCACGTTTCACTTTTGTATAATAGTAGGGTTTTTCGGTTATGCGTTATCCTGACTACCGACTCCTTCTCTGTGTGTAATACGATACGCCCTTGGCTTTTAGCGGTCTTTCATTATACATTGCAACAAGACTAAATATGACTTACATTCCGGAGACGTATATTTATTTGATTTCATAAGTTATTGGCGGAAGCTATTGCGATGAACACGCGCAGTAATATTGCGTTGAAATCGTATTTCATATCGTCATGCCTCGATATGATCTAATAATAGGGAGTTGAGATATGCAGGTGGTTTTATTGCGGCCCGTCGAGCTAATGTGTATTTTATTTACAAAGGAAATGTTTGACATGTTTAAAATTTACTTTTGTACTCTATGTCCCTACGTTTGTCCTGCTGACTGTTATTTATGATTGTTATTATTATTTAAGTTCTTTGCCCAACATTTTACCAAATTAAAGAAGAAAAATATAAGATAATAGTACAATTCATTACAGTATATCTTAAAAATAATATATATCTAGAACATATTTACGTTATTTCAATAATATTTATATTAGTTAAAATTACAATTGTCATTTTATGTTCATATTTTATTCCAAAAACATGTTGAAATCGCAGTAAAATTTAAAATCTTTCACTTCCTTGATTACCATGAAAGCTGCTTATTGTAAATAATATACACAGACTGATCGAAAAACATCTCTAATTTGGAGAAGTCGGTTAATAAATTATAGAGACTCTTTGTACATTTCTGTTACTCTAATCAGTCTAATCAAATACAAGTGTATCGAGTGTGTGCCCAGTGATGCGTACGGCGGTAAATACCAGACGCGTGTGATGACACAGAAACGACATGCTCTGTTATATCGGAATGTGTTGAGTAATGACTGGTATACCAAGCTGATATAACGATTTGGGTTCAAACTACAAAAATGTATACAAATTATTATTAGATTATTATTATATTGGGATTATAGTGGTTAAGATTCCCGCCTCTCTCAAACATATGTAGAGGGCTCAAATTCCAGGCACGCTCTGATTTTTCGAAAGTATGTACATGTGTGTTATAAATTTACATGTGGTAGAGCCGTTAGAGCTCGCCCGGGGCGGCACCACCGCCATCCTCATAATCCGCCGTAAAGCAACATGTTCTTC